>JAHHUM010001593.1:0-172984 GCA_036173005.1 Crenichthys baileyi | reverse complement strand
TTGCCCCCGGGCAAACCCCAAAACGAGCACCGTTTGCGCAGTTTTTTTGAAAAAAAGTTAAATTTCCGTGAGACTAAAAGAGTGAAAATTTTTGCCCCGCAAAAAAAAAAACCCGGGCACCGTTTGCGCAGTTAGTGAAAAATTAAAATCGTCGGGACTGAAAATGGGTTTTGGCACCCGAAAAACCAAAACCCAGCACTTTTTTCCGCAGTTAGTGAAAAATTTTAAAATCGTCAAAATAAAAGAGTGAGGATTTCCCTCCGCCAAACAAAAAAACGAGCACCGTTTTGCGCTTTTTACTAAAAAAATTTGCTTCTCAGACTGAAAATTTGGGGGTTTTGGGCCCCCCGCAAACCCAAAACGAGCATCTTTTTGCGTTTGTTACTAAAAAAAGTTTTTTTTGTAAACTGAAAGAGTGAGGATTTGCTCCCGCAAACACAAAAGAGCATCTTTTTGCGTTGTTACTAAAAAGTTTTTTGGGTCAAAACTGTTTGAGTGAGGATTTGCTCCCCCCAAACACAAAACAGCCGTTTGCGTTTTTTCTGAAAAAGTTGCTTCGTCAGACTGAAAAGTGAGGTTTTTGCTCCCAAAACCCAAAAAAAACGAGAAACCTTTTCCCGCAGTTAGTAAAAAATTTAAAATTCGCCCGGACTGAAAAGAGTAAGGATTTGTCCCCCCAAAAACACAAAACGAGCCCCCTTTTTCCCCGCTTTTTAACTGAAAAATTTTTCCCTTTGGGTTAAAGACTGAAAGAGTGGGGATTTGCCCCCGAAAAACCCCAAAACGAGCATCTTTTGGCAAATTTAGTGAAAAAGTTAAATCGTCAGACTAAAAGAGGGGGAAATTTGTTTCCCGAAAAACACAAAAAGACCCCGGGTTTGCGCTGTTACTAAAAAAGTTGCTTCTCAGTTTGAAAGAGTGAGGATTTGCCCCGAAAAACCACAAAACCAGCACTGTTTGCGCGGTTAGTGAAAAATTTGGGGAAATTGTCAGACTGAAAGGTGGGGGTTTTTGCTCCCGCAAACACAAAACCGAGCACCTTTTCCCCGCAGTTAGTAAAAAAGTTGAATCTTTGAGATAAAAAGAGTGAGAATTTGCTCCCCAAAACAAAAAAAAACCACCCCGTTTTTCCCGCGGGTTAGTGAAAAATTTGAATCGTCAGACTAAAAGGGTTTGGGGGTTTTTGCCCCCGCAAACAAAAAACCCGGGCACTGTTTGGAATTTAAAGGGGGGGGAAAAAAGTTGAATCGTCAGACTAAAAGAGTGAGGATTTGTTTCCCGCAAACACAAAACGAGCCCCTTTTGGGCCCCTGTTACTGAAAAAGTTGCTTCGCAGCCCTAAAAAGAGTAAAGGATTTGCCCCCGGGAAAACAAAAAAACGAGCTCGTTTCCCTTTTTTGTTATTTAAAAAAAGTTTCTTTTGCCCCAGACTGAAAGAGTAAAGGATTTTGCTCCCGCAAACACAAAAGAGCATCTTTTGCGTTGTTACTAAAAAAAGTTGGGGGGGGGGGGTCAGACTAAAAAGATTTGGAGGAATTTGCTCCCGCAAACACAAAACAAAAAAACCTTTTGCGCAGTTAGTGAAAAATTTAAATCGTCAAAACTAAAGGGATAGGGGATTTGCCCAAAAGAAAAAAAAAACGAGCACCTTTTTGCGCAGTTAGAAAAAAATTTGAACTTTGAGATTTGAAAAAAGTAAGGATTTCCCCCCCGCAAAAAAAAAACAAGCACCTTTTTGCGCTGTAACTAAAAAAATTTTTCCCTTATCAAATTTAAAGAGTGAGGATTTGCCTCCCCAAAACCAAAACGAGAAACCTTTTTGCGCATTGTAAAAAAAGTTGAATCGTGAACTAAAAGAGTAAAGGATTTGCCCCCGCAAACCCCAAAGCGAGCACTTTTTGCGCTGTTAGGGGGAAAAATTTGCTTCGTCAAAACGGGAAAGAGTGGGGAAATTTGCTCCCGCAAACAAAAAACCAAAAACTTTTTTGCGCAGTTAGTAAAAAAAGTTAAATTGGGTCAGACTAAAAGAGTGGGAATTTGCTCCCGCCCCCCCCCCCCCCCCAAAAGAGCCCCGGGTTTGCGCTGTTACTAAAAAAAATTTTGGCTTCGTCAGAATGAAAGAGTGGGTTTGTTTCCCGCAAACAAAAAACGAGCATCTTTTTGCGTTGTTACTGAAAAAGTTTCTTTGTCAGACGGGAAAGAGTGAGGTTTTGGGCCTCCCGAAACCCCAAAAAAACGAGCATCTTTTGCGTTTTTTACTGAAAAAGTTGCTTCGTCAGACTGAAAGAGTAGGATTTGCTCCCGAAAAACACAAAACGAGCACCTTTTGGGGCGCATTTAGTGAAAAAATTTTAAATCGTCAGACTAAAGGGGGAGTGAGGATTTCCCCAAAAGAAATCCCAAAACGAGCACCGTTTGCGCATTAGTAAAAAAGTTGAATCGTGGGGCCCTGAAAGAGTAAGGATTTGCCCCCCCCAAACACAAAACAAGCACCTTTTTGCGTTTGAAACCCTGAAAATTTGTTTTCATCAGACTGAAAGAGGGGGAGGTTTTGTTTCCCGCCAAACAAAAAAACGAGAAACCGTTGCGCAGTTAGTAAAAAAGTTGAATTGTCAAAATGAAAGAGTGAGGTTTTGCTCCCCCCAAACAAAAAAACGAGCCCTTTTTTGCGAAAGTTGGAAAAATTTAAATCTTTGGGGACTAAAAAGAGTGGGGATTTGCTCCCGCAACACAAAGCGGGCACGTTTGCGCTGTTACTGAAAAATTTGGGCTTCGTCAGACTGAAAGATTTGAGGTTTCCCTCCCACAAACCCCAAACCACCCACTTTTTTGCCATTTTAAAAAATTTAAATTGCAGACGGGAAAGAGTGAGGATTTGCTTCCGCAAACACAAAACGAGCACCGTTTTGCGCAGTTAGTGAAAAAGTTGAATCGTCATACTGAAAGAGTGAGGATTTGCCTGCCCGCAAACACAAAACGAGCACCGTTATTGCGCAGTTAGTGAAAAAGTGTGCTTCGGCAGACTGAAAGAGTGAGGATTTGCTCCCGCAAACACAAGCGAGCACGTTTGCGCTGTTACTGTGAAAAGTTGCTTCGTCAGACTGAAAGAGTGAGGATTTGCTCCCGCAAACACAAAACGAGCACCGTTTCAGCTGTTACTGAAAAGTTCCTGGTCAGACTGAAAGAGTGAAAAGTTGCTTCGTCAGATTGAAAGAGTGAGGATTTGCTCCCCAACACAAAACCAGCACTGTTTTGCGCAGTTTAGTGAAAAAGATTGAAATGTCAGACCCCTGGGGAAAGAGTGAGGATTTGCTCCCGCAAACACAAAACGAGCACCTTGCGCAGTTAGTGAAAAAGTTAAATCGTCAGACTGAAAGGAGTGAGGATTTGCTCCTCAAACACAAAACGAGCACCGTTTTCGCTGTTCTGAAAAGTCCTTGGTCAGACTGAAAGAGTAGGATTTGCTCCCGGCAAACACAAAACGAGCATCGTTTGCTTAAAATTAAGTGAAAAAGTTGAATCGTAGACTGAAAGAGTGAGGTTTTGCTCCCTCAAACACAAAAGAGCCCGTTTGCGCTGTAGTGAAAAAGTTGAATCGTCAGACTGAAAGAGTGAGGATTTGCTCCCGCAAACACAAAACCAGCACCGTTTGCGCAGTTAGTGAAAAAGTTGAATCGTCAGACTGAAAGAGTGAGGATTTGCTCCCGCAAACACAAAACGAGCACCGTTTGCGCTGTTACTGAAAAAGTTGCTTCGTCAGACTGAAAGAGTGAGGATTTGCTCCCGCAAACACAAAAGGCATCGTTGCGCTGTTACTGAAAAATTTCTTCGTCAGACTGAAAGAGTGAGGATTTGCTCCCGCAAACACAAAACGAGCATCGTTTGCGTTGTTACTGAAAAGTTGCTTCGTCAGACTGAAAGAGTGAGGATTTGCTCCCGCAAACACAAAACGAGCACCGTTTTCGCAGTTAGTGAAAAAGTTGAATCGTCAGACTGAAAGAGTGAGGATTTGCCCCAGGAAATACAAAACGAGCACCGTTTGCGCAGTTAGTGAAAAAGTTGAATCGTCAGACTGAAAGAGTGAGGATTTGCACCCGCAAACACAAAACCAGCACCGTTTGCGCAGTTAGTGAAAAAGTTGAATCGTCAGACTGAAAGAGTGAGGATTTGCTCCCGCAAACACAAAACGAGCACCGTTTGCGCTGTTACTGAAAAAGTTGCTTCGTCAGACTGAAAGAGTGAGGATTTGCTCCCGCAAACACAAAACGAGCACCGTTTGCGCAGTTAGTGAAAAAGTTGAATCGTCAGACTGAAAGAGTGAGGATTTGCCCCAGGAAATACAAAACGAGCACCGTTTGCGCAGTTAGTGAAAAAGTTGAATCGTGAGACTGAAAGAGTGAGGATTTGCTCCCGCAAACACAAAACGAGCACCGTTTGCGCTGTAACTGAAAAAGTTGCTTCCAGACAAAAAGAGTGGGGATTTGCCCCCGCAAACACTCCCTTAACCAATGTACTAAAAGAAAAAATATAACTTTAAAAAGTCAAACTTCTACCATGTCCTGAAGCTGAATTTGGGATCAGCCGGAAGTGGGCCTGATTGTATGCACGGGGCCTCATATTTAGTAGCCAGGCTCTTGCCACAGCAAATCAAAACACATGTCAGTCAAAAGCGTGCTCACTAAACAGATTGCATGCAGACGGGGTATGATACCTGTAGAGCTTGATACTGGGTGAATTTAAAATCACCTTAACTATCGGGCCTCATCCTGACCCAGAAACACAAAAGGGAGCCCCGTTTGGGGGGGTTAAATGAAAAATTTGGTTTTCGCAGACTGAAAGAGTGAGGGGGGTTTTTTTTTTGCCCGCAAAACAAAAAAGAAACCGTTTCCCGTTTTAAATAAAAAAAGTTTTTTTTTTGGGGGAACCCAGACGGAAAAGAGTGAGGTTTTTGCCCCCGAAAAAACCCCAAAAGGGGAGCACGTTTGGTTTTTGAAAAAAGGAAAATTGGGAAGATTTAAAGGAGTAAAGGATTTGCCCCCGAAAAACCCCAAAAGAGACCTTTTGGGTTTGTTATTTGAAAAAGTTTTTTCGTCAGATTTGAAAAAGGGGAGGATTTGCCCCCCGCAAAAAACCCAAAAGAGCACTTTTTGCGTTTTTTAATGAAAAAGTTGTTTCGAAGCCCGGAAAGAGTGGGGGGGGGGGGTTTGGCCCCCGCAAAAAAAAACCGAGCCCCGTTTGCGTTTATTGAAAAATTTGGGTTTCGGGGGACGAAAGAGTAAAGTTTTTGCCCGCAAAACAAAAACGAGAAACCTTTTTGCATTTGTTAAAGGAAAAATTGTTTGTCAGATTTGAAAGGGTGAGGTTTTGCCCCGCAAACACAAAACGAGAAACCTTTTGGTTTGTTTTAAAAAAGGGTTTTTTCGCAGCCCGGAAAGGATTTGAGGATTTGTCCCCCCAAAACAAAACGAGCCCCGTTTGCGTTTTTACTAAAAAAAGTTGTTGGGGAAAGACGAAAAAAAGTGAAGGATTTGTTTCCCCCGCAAAACCCCAAAAACCAAGGGCACCTTTTTTTTTTTTTCGTTTTTTTTTTTTTGTTTTTTAAAAAAAGTTGTTCGCAGACGGAAAGAGTAAGGATTTGCTCCCGCAAAACAAAACGGGGCACCGTTTCCCGGTTAGGGAAAAAAGGGTTTTTTTGAAAAGGGACAAAAAGATTTGGAGGATTTGCCCCCGGAAAAACCCCCAAAAAACCCGAGAAACTTTTTGCGTCGTATGAAAAATTTTGTTTCGCAGACTGAAAGATTTGAGGATTTGCTCCCGAAAACACAAACCGAGCACAGTTTGCGTTTTTTTAATGAAAAAAGGTTGTTTCGACAGACGGAAAGATTTAAAGGTTTTTCCCCCCGCAAAACACAAAAGGGGCCACGTTTGCGTTTTTACTAAAAAAAGTTGTTTCCGTGGGGACTGAAAGAGTGAAGTTTTGGGCCCCCGGGCAAACACAAAAGGGAGCACCGTTTGCGTTTTTAAATTTTAAAAAATTGTTTCGTCAAAAGGAAAAGAGTGGGGATTTGCTCCCGCAACCCCCCCCCAAAAACGAAGCACCTTTTGCGTTGTTAATGAAAAAGTTGTTTCGGACAGACGGGAAAAAAGTGAGGATTTGCTCCCCCCAAATACAAAACGACCCACCGTTTGCTTCGTATTAAAAAAATTTGTTCGCAGCCCTGAAAGAGTGGGGGAATTTGCCCCCCGGCAAAACAAAACGAACACGTTTCCCTTTTTAAAGGAAAAAGTTGTTTCGTAGACTGAAAGAGTAAAGGATTTGCCCCGCAAACAAAAAAACAAAGCACCTTTTGGTTGTTCCCTTGAAAAAGTTGTTTCCCCCAGACGAAAGATTTTGAGGTTTTGCCCCCCCGCAAACACAAAACGGGGCACCTTTTCCCGTTTTAATAAAAAAAAGTTTTTTTTCGGGGGACGGTAAGATTTAAAGGATTTGTTTCCCGCAAACACAAAAACGAGCACCTTTTGGGTTTTTACAAAAAAATTTGTTTCGTAGACTAAAAAGAGTAAATTTTTTGCCCCCGGCAAACAAAAAAACGCACCTTTTTGGTTTTTAAAGGGAAAAAAGGTTTTTTGGGGCAGACGGAAAGATGAGTTTTCTCCCGCAAAAAAAAACCCGGGGAAACCTTTTTCCCGGTTTAAAAAAAAAAATTTGGCATCGACAAAACGGAAAGATTTTTGGATTTGCTCCAAAAAAAACCCAAAAACAAAGGCACCTTTTGGGTTTTTATGAAAAATTTGGGTTTCGTAGACGGAAAGAGTAAAGAATTTGCCCGCAAACACAAAACGAGCACCGTTTGCGTCGTTACTGAAAAGTTGCATCGAGAGACTGAAAGTGAGTGAGGATTGGTCCCGCAAACACAAAAGAGCACTATATGCATAGTTAGGACAAAAGTTGCATCGTCAGACTGAAAGAGTGAGGATTTGCTCTCCGCAAAATACAAAACGAGCACCGTTTGCTTCGTACTGAAAAAGTTGTCGTTCAGACTGAAAGATTGATGGATTTGCTCCGCAAAAACAAAACGAGCAACCGTTTGCGTTTGTTAATGAAAAAGTTGTTTCAACAGACGGAAGATGTGAGGATTGCTCCCGCAAATACAAAACGAGCACCCGTTTGCGTAGTTAGAAAAAGTTGCATCGGACAGGACTGAAAGAGGGAGGATTTGCTCACCGCAAAATACAAAACGAGCACCATTGCATAGGTAGTGACAAAGTTGTTTTGTCAGACTAAAGAGTGAGGATTGCTCCCGCCAAACACCAAAACGAGCACCGTTGACGTCGTATACTGAAAAGTTGTTTCGTCCAGACTGAAAGAGTGAGGTATTGCTACGCAAATACAAAATGAGCACCGTTTGCATAGTTAGTGACAAAGTTGTTTTCGACAGACTAAAGAGTGAGGATTTGTCCTGCAAACACAAAACGAGCACCGTTTGCGGTTTTTACTGAAAAAGTTGTTTAGTGAGACTGAAAGAAAGTGAAGATTGCTCCCGCAAACCCAACAACGAGCAACGTTTGCGTTGTTACTGAAAAAGTGTTCTCGAAGACTGAAAGAGTGAGGATTTGCTCCGCAAATTACAAAAAAACAAAGCACCGTTTGCGCAGTTATGAAAGTTGTTTCGGACAGACGGAAAGACTGTGAGGATTTGCTCCCACAACTACAAACGAGACACCGTTGTGCGTTCGTTATTGCAAAAAGTTGCATCGTCAGACTGAAAGAGTGAGGATTTGCTCCCGCAAATACAAAACGAGCACCGTTTGCTTCGTTACTGAAAAAGTTTTTTCGTCAGACTGAAAGAGTGAGGATTTGCTCCCGCAAACACAAAACGAGCACCGTTTGCGTTTTTAATGAAAAAGTTGCATCGACAGACTGAAAGAGTGAGGATTTGCTCCCGCAAATACAAAACGAGCACCGTTTGCATAGTTAGTGACAAAGTTGTTTCGTCAGACTGAAAGAGTGAGGATTTGCTCCCGCAAACAAAACGAGCACCGTTTGCGTCGTTACTGAAAAAGTTGTTTCGTCAGACTGAAAGAGTGAGGATTTGCTCCCGCAAATACAAAACGAGCACCGTTTGCATAGTTAGTGACAAAGTTGTTTCGACAGACTGAAAGAGTGAGGATTTGCTCCCGCAAACACAAAACGAGCACCGTTTGCGTTTTTACTGAAAAAGTTGTTTCGTAAGACTGAAAGAGTGAAGATTTGCTCCCGCAAACACAAAACGAGCACCGTTTGCGTTGTTACTGAAAAAGTTGTTTCGACAGACGGAAAGAGTGAGGATTTGCTCCCGCAAACACAAAACGAGCACCGTTTGCGTTGTTATGAAAAAGTTGTTTCGACAGACGAAAGAGTGAAATTTGCCCCCGAAAAAAAAAACGCGCCCCTTTTGCGTGTTATGAAAAAGTTGTGGGCAGATAAAAGAGTGGGGTTTTCTCCCCAAAACAAAACAGCACCNAAAAATAAAAAGAAAAAACCTTTTCAAAAAAAAACAGACTCATCAACTTACATCCACTTGTCTAGAACATCAAAAAATGTTCAACGTCCTTACAGTAGTTGCATACTACTTGATTACACCTAGTACCGTCAATGCTATACACGGCGGACTCATGTATACGTGCAGCACGGCACTGAACTGAGTCCTTTACGATGCTGATCAGAGCTCCTGATGGGGTTTCCAGGGGAAATACAGGAACATACTGCACATCAACATGGCCTTGGTTTACCACCCACACTCCAATAAACAACTGGGCTTTATCACGACCCAGTCACTTCATAATACGACTTAATACTGGAACCAGCGAACACGCCAAAGCCTAGCAAACTGTAATACAACACTTTTTCACATCAGCATACTAGCGCTCGGTGTTATATACTTCGACACGAAAAGTTTGTGCAAGGAGCTAATGTTAGCTGAAAACCTAAACATTAAGGCTCAATCTGACTACTATATAGGCCTGCTGTGAACACCGGATATTTGCGACTTCTTTATTCTAAAAAACACATGTATTGTGTTGTTATACGCCGAGCAACTAAGAAAGCAGATAGCACAGGAAGTTAGGTTTGAGGCCACAACAGTTTTTGTGCTTGGCCTAAAGCTGTTAGGATTCATTGAAACGAATTTCAAGTCGCAGCCTGGAGAAAATATAACGGCAACAATTACTCACTGTACCACAAAAAAACGACAGGGAGCATACCAAGACACGGCTTTTAAACGTTTACCATGATATTTATATTTTCAACCACAAAGGTTTTAATAGCTTCTGTGGTAGCAGCGAAACGTTGCTTGGCAGAAGCTAACATAGGCTAACGTGTTAGCCAGCCAGCTAGCTAACTAGCTACCGCTAAATTTCGGCATATGTTCCTCATCATTCAGAAACACAGTGAACTCATTCCTACCCGTACGTTTAACCCAGTTAAGGCCAGGTCTTACATACCAAAAATGACTGCGTGTGTCCTTATGCTCCCAACTTGAAATAAACTCTGATGGTTTTCTTCGACTCGTTTTCCTGATCATCTCTTTAACTGTGCATGTTTGGCTAACCAACTACAAAGCTCCGCCAACGACCTAACGTAGTTTGCGTAGATGCAGTTGAAACCGACGGCCCTAAGAGAAAACCCGAACGTAAACCGAGTTGAAGAAAACCTGCATGCATTTTGCGTACCTGTGTAGATGCGTGAGACATACAGTGGGCACAAACACTTCTATTATTTAGAAACTTTTTTTCCCCACTTCCACACATCTCTTAGGGAAGTGTTTGACAATAGGGTGGTGGCTCATCGGTCCTGTATATTTGTTTTAAATAAAAAAATAAAAAAACGCAAAACAAAACAATGTGTTTTTATATTTAGAAATCTGAAAACACCAAGTTAATTTCATCAGAACAATTATTCAGAAGTAGTTATAATAATACGCAATCTCAATTTAATATTATTCATGTAATAAGAATTCAATTCATTTTAGTTTATGTGGACAGAAATAGACCCAGAAAAACACAGAAGCACCGAGCCAAGAGTACTTTCAAATGGAAAACCAAGTGTTTTTTAAAACTAATTAAATAAAAAAAAAATTTTAAGGGGCAGCAAAACGGGCATCCTCCGTAAAATCCTGGTGGATGGTTTCTTTTCCCCCTATATTTCGGGGGGCTATGTTCCCCGGTTTCTGGTTTCTGGAAGGGTTGCCCTTTGGGCTAATTGCCCCTGGGGAGGGGCCCAGACTAACATTTAAAGGATCTTGAGGGAAGCTGACCACTTTATTGGGTGGGACTTCTCTGGTCCCAAAATGGTTTTTTGGCAGCAGTGGAACTTGTATCCCGCTACCCGGCCCCGAGGCTAAAAAGAGGGTTTTACATATTTGGACTTTTGATAACAGGATTTCTGCTTTTTGGGTTGGTGGTTACCTGGCTTATCAGTGATTCACAAACGGGGGGCGGCTTTAAAAGCATTCCAAAGCTGCCTGCGATTTGGATGGGTCTTAGAGCGATCACACCAGACTGAAATGTTAAAGAGCAAATCGCAAGTGGCATGATTCTTGAACAGAATCAAGCCTCCGGGTTGGGGCTCAAGAGTAAATTTTGGAGAAGTTGTATGCCGGGGTTTGCAGAAAGTACCAGAAATTTGGCTATTTGGATTCGCAAATTTAGACATCCCCGTAAAAATCTTAAGGTAGTTGAAATTTACAAGGGCCCGAACCCCAAAAATTTTTGTTTTTTTTTTAAAACTGGCGCCCCCAAATGTGCCTTGGCAAATTCTGTTAAAGGCTATCGACAAAAAAATCTCCTGGTGTTATATAAAAACGGGATCCCCCACCACTGTGTGCTGATGGACTAGCGGGCCCTTTAAAACCTTCACCTCTCTTCCCAAAGGGCAATGGCCTTCTATCAGTTTTGCAGCAATTCTGCAAAAACCTCAGACTTATACTTCGCACCCTCAAAATTCCACCTCCCCTTCCCAAAACTTTACTTATGTGGTTTGCTACCCCCTGCGAGGTTTTTTTTGTATAGTTCAATCTATTCTGCAAAAATAAGTCTGAATATGATTTTTTTTTCCCTTTCCCATCTATTTACAAATGTCGATCTCATTACTTTTCATAGTTTTTTTAGTTTCTCAAAGGGGGTTTCGAGCAAACCAAATTTAGTATTTGAAAATTTGACTAAAGCTGCTTTAACACCAATGACCAGAGATTTTTAGATTTCTTAGAAGGATTGTATTACAACAGTTTCATACCAGTGTAAGCCAAACATTAGTATTTAAAAATTTTGACTAAAAATGTTTTATACCAGTGACCCAGCTTCTCTACTTAGACTTCAGTGAGTGCCGATGACTGTATTGAATGATGGTACCACAACTACCTTATACCAGCGACCTCAAGGATTAATATTGTCATTTTTCTTCTAGCACAGGATGAATTCCTCACCACAGAGGACTTAATGAGCTAATTACCTCTATTAGAAAGATTGGATTAGAACCAGCTCTTACCAGGAAACTCCCAAGGATTATTAATCTTATTTGATTTGTTTTTCTGTGTTTGATTTTCTGTATCATTGTAATGTTTTTTCTCATGTACAGCGCTTTGAGTGCCTTGTTGCTGAAAAGCGCTATAAAAATAAACTTGATTTGGATGGGGGAGTCTGGTTATGCTAATTGTGGGGATTACAATTTGATTTGTGAGATGTGGAATGTCACTTCACTGCCGGAGTTGGTGAGTGAGGTTGAGGGTTGCCAACTAGAAATAGTTAGACTCACCTCCATGTTTAGCTTGAGCTCTGGAATCCAGTTCCTGGAGGGACCCTCTCCTATTCCCAGATTGCCCAGGGAGAAAGATGGATGGGTGTGGGATTCTCAGATGCCTCCAGCTGAGCACTTCAGCCTTAGAGTTTTCCCCACTGAGTGAGAGGGTCACCTCTTTCCAGGTTCAAGTTGCAAGAGTGAAGGTTCTCACTGTTGTCTGCGCCAATGCACCCAACAGAAATACTGAAAGCCTTTTGGAATGTTTGGCCTTCTTGGAGTCTCTGGATGGTGTCTTGGATGGGGTGCTATCTGGAGATTTGGTTGTGCTCTGGAGAAGGCTGTGACTGGAAGGAAGTGGTGTTTTGTTATTGAACTTCTGAGCTAGGCATAGGATGTCCATAACAAACACCACGTTTAGGCACAATGTGGTTCATAAGTGTACCTGTAAGGTCGATGATTGATTTTAAAATTGTATCATTAGGCCTGCGAGATTAATTCTTGGACACTAAGATGAGGAGAAGGACAGACCTGTCAATTTATCCCCAACTGGTAGTGAGATGGATTCAACAGCAGGGGAGGCTGACAGACAGATGTGGGAAACCCAAGCGACTGATGAGGGTGAGATGAATGTCTGGATCCTGTTCGGAGGATCTTCAGTTCTTACCTCCGGGAGAGTTTCGCTCATCTCCCAAGTGAAGCTGGGGACAGGTTTTCGGAATAGGTCATGTTCAGGGTTTCTATTGCTGTTGCTGCTTCTCAGAAGTTGGCCCTAAAGATCATTGGTGTCTTATCCAGCCGCCACCAGAAGACCCATTGACAATCTATAAATTCAGTCTATTTACCATTTCTTCAGTCAGAGGTTTACACACACACTAAGATTGCCAAACCTTTAAGTAATTTTCGATCGCCCAGATGATGATCTCAAGGCTTTTTAAGAATCTAATAGGTTGATGTACAACATTTAAACTAAACAGAGGCCTATTTGTGGATGTGTTTTAAGGTAACACCTCAGCATGTTGATTCCTTATGTGACATCATGGAAGAACCAAAAGAAATTGGACAAGATATCAGAAAAAGAATTTTGGGCCTCCACAAGTCTGGATCCTTTTTGGGTACAATTTCCAGATGCCTGACAGTGCCAGATATATCTGTTCAGATGTAAATATCAACAGCATTGGAAAGTACAGCCAGTTTGCTCAAGAATGAGACGAATGGGTATAAAAGACATAAATACAGTATTTTAGTGCAGTACGTGTACATCAACCCCAAAACAAAAAGGAAAGAACCTTGTAAAGACTACAGTTGTTATCAACTGTAGTCTAATGAAACTAAAATTTAACTATTTAGCCTTAATGACCATTGTTAAAATTGAAGCAATAGGGGGAAAAACTAGCAAGCCATAGAACACCATCCAGTGAAGCACAGGGGTGACAGCTTCATTTTCTGTGTGCGTTTTGGCACACTTTACAAAATCAGAGCATGATGAAAAGAGAATATTAAAGGGAAATATTAAACATCAAGACATCAGTCAGGAAATTAAAGCATGGGCACAAATAGATCTTCCAAACGGACAAGGACCATAAACATACTGCCAGATTAGTTCCATAGTTAAGGACAACAAAGAACGTTTTGGGGAAGCAATCACAAAGCCCAGATCTGAGTCACGAAAGATACTTTGTATCTGACCTGGATGGCCTAAAACTTGAGTCAGTTGCACCATTTCTGTCACCTATTGAGAGAAGCTTGTGGAAGGAAATCCAAAACATGTGCCACAAAATCATAACCTTCTAAAACAAGTTGCCTTTTCAAGTGGGGGGGGGGATCCACTGGACAGTAAAAACCAGCAATAAAGCTTAGAGCAGAAATCCTGAACAGCAACTGACCAGGGGTCTCATTTATAAAACACTGCATAGGATCTATACTAAAAGTGTACATATGCCTAAAAGCTGAAAATGGCATATGCTAAAGAAAATCCAGACTTAAAAAACCATGCACACGCACACTCCTTAGGAATGTCAGTGTGTATTTAAATGGGCCAGCTGATCAACGCAATTTCGTAGTTATGTCATATTGTGCAGAACCAGGACACTCTAGTCCAGGCAGCCACCACAGAGACAGACAGAAAGTTCAAACAAGTTTTTTTTCCAGGAAGCGACTGTTTCAGGATCAGCTGGCGTCGGGCCGCAGCGGGTCGCACAACTGGAGGAAGAGATGAGCGTAGGTTTATGGAGGCATGGTGGATTTGCAGTAAGGAGGAAGATGCTTACTTGCAGGTGAAAGGAGAGGATCCGTGAAAGGTGAGCAAACCATTGAGTTTGGCAGGCTGGTGTGAGCGGCGAGGAGTTCCGTCCAGGTGGTAAGCAGTGTTGGAGGGTGGACAGGCAGATAGTTGAGCAAAAGCCATGTTCCTGGGGTTCTGGGCTCTTTCCTTGTGCTTGCTGGTCTAGGGAAATGAGGGAAGGCTTTAAGTGGTGATTTATTACACTTAAATACTATCCACCAGATGAAGGACGGATCGAAGACAGAAAAACCAGGCCAGCGTCTTTGGAACGATAATCTGGAAGAAAAAGAGTATAGCCAAGGTAAGAATCAGAATGCTCAGGAATAAACAAGCAAAAACTCAGAGCTGGTCAGTCAGTCTGATTATCACTCGAAGTGAGCAAACAATTTGATGCCTTCTACTAGTTTCCAGCAACATAAGAGCTCTCCCTGATTGCTCCTTGATAAGCACCAGCTGTGTGGCAATTCTGCCTGTCACATCCTGTGGAAAGAGGTGAGAGAGAAAACTCCATAAAAAACACTACCAACCTGCGCTCAGCTCCGTGGCCTGACAAATTAACTATGGCAATGACCGGTCATACTAACAATGCCATCCAGGATGGCAGCCATTATTATGCTTAGCACTGGATGCGATGTCCCAGACCTATGGATAATTTCACAGAATTATGTTGTACCTAGAAGTGGTTTTAGGCAGAGAGTTAATTAATTGTTGATTATATTAAACACATTCCTGTCAGCTAATTGGTGCTGGTAATAGCCAGTTGCCAGGAACCCCAGAGTGGTTAACACCTGTAATTGAACAGGGAGGGTGTGGTCTCTCCAATACTGGACCCAGTTCAGCACATATACCAAGAGCAATGCTGTAAAAAGTCTAAATTGGCATATTGGCCAGTCATCATCATGGACCCAGGAAACCTTGGTGATCCCTGAAAACATGTTCCCTCCTAATTCTCCCACTGCAAATGCAACAATTGCGCAGCATTATGTACGAGTGTCACCACGGTATTTAAATGTTTACAGCAATCAGTGTTTTTGCCTCACACCCTATCACATTTTATGTGTTAATCTGTGGTACACATCACACTAGTGATCACTGGGGAGAGGAATGTGATGGTGAAAACACTTTGATAAAAAGTTTTGCCAAACTTTGTTTTAAAGATTCTCTCTCTTCTGTGTTTTTTCTTGTGTCTCTGCTCTTTTTCTCTCAAACCCCCATGGGGTCGGGGCAGATGGTCTCCCCCGGAGCCTGGTTTGCTGTTAAAAGGGAGCTTTCCCTCCACAGCGCTCCCTGCATCTAGTATTGGGGTTTGCCCAAAATCAAACCATGTCTGTCCACTGTCTCTACATGCTCATCCAGGAGGAGGAATGCTACCCTGACTGGATCAATCTGCGGGGTTTCCTTAGAGAGAATAATTTTGTAACCAATTTGAAAATAATGACTGACTGCCTTTTTTAAATAGTAAGGATTAATTGGAATGTTGTACCTGAATGAAATCGTATGATTCCATCGAATTGTTTTTGTGAAGTCCTTGAATAAAAATGTTTTGTGAATTTGTCTTTTAAAAAAAAACGAATAGAACTAATAGAATGTAAAACTTTTTTAATAAATTTGTTTTAAAATCCTTTTTTTTGAATTTTTTGACCCAATCCCAACCCAAAATTTTTTAAAGGGAAAGTGTTCTTCTAAATACCAGCCCATTTTGGGTAAATTATTTATCCTTAGTAAAGGATAGTACCCATTTTTTTAAAGGTAGCTGAAAATTAAACCTTTACTTAAAAAACCCTTCGCTGATGAGATGATTTAAAAAATTACAGCCCTTTATTTTTCCAATCTTCCATTTTTTTTTTCTTGAGAAAATAGTTGCTAATCAAATGTGTGAGCTTACACAGAAATCCCCCTGTTTGAAGAGTTTCAGCAGCTCTCATACACTGAAAAAAGCTCTGCGAAAGTCACTAATGATTTTCTTATGGCCTCAGAAAAGGACTTGTGTCGTACTTTTCCTCTTAATTCAGTGCTGCTTTGATCCCGCGATCACAATTTCTTTTAAAAAAAGGTGGAATATGCTAAGGGATCGGGGGAACAGCGGCTAGGCTTTTAAATCTTATTTGTCTGACAATTCCATTTTTTTCATGTAAATGATAAAACCTCTTTTAAAAAAACCCGGGAATTTTTGGAGTACCACAGGGTTTGTACTTGGGCCCAAATTTCTTTTCTATATATAGCTACAAATGGCGTTAAATAACAGCATAGGATAAATTTTCACTGTTTTCGCTGATGAACTCAGGTTTACTTTTCCATAAATCCTGAGAACCCAACCCTTAGATTAACACAAGCAGTCTTGAAGAATAAAAACTTGGATGACTTTACATTTTTTTTCTTCTAAATTCAGACAAGAAGAAATTGTCGGCTTTGGACCGGAGTCCTTTAAAAAAAACCGAAACTGCTTAGTTAATTACTTAACCTGGACGGGTTAAATTTCCCCCCCGGTAATAAAGTAAAAAAACCCTTTGGGGTTTTTTTTGAACAGGAATGTCATTTTAAAACCCTATTAAAAAGGTTTTTTAGGATTTTTCCCTTTTTTCCCTCCGGAAAATTGCCAAAATTAGAAAAATCCCCACCGGGGGGGGACTGAAAAAAATGCCATGATTTGTTACTTCAAAACTGGACTATTCAATTCTTACTATCAGGGGTTTTCCCCAGAATGCAGTTTTAAAACCTTCAGCTGATTCAAAATGCGCAGCAAGAGTTTGATGAAAATTTAAAAAAAGAATCATATTTTCTCCTATTTTAGCTTTTCCTCATTGGCTCCCCGTTAAATCCCCGAATGAATTTAAATTCTCCTTTTACATATAAACCTTAAAGATCTAGCTACTCATACATCAGAGATTGATTTTTTCCATTTTTTCCCAAAAGAGCAATTGTTTTTGACTGCAGGTTTATGTGGTTCCCTTTAGTCTCAGAATAGAATGGGGGCAGTCCTTTAGTTAACAGGTCCTCCCTGTGGACCAGCTCCCCAATTTTATCATGAGGCAGAAAAACCCCGTCTACTTTTTGGCTAGGGTTTTAAAAATTTCTTTTTATAAAACTTATAGTTAGAGTGGCTTGGGGGATCCTGACTATCCTCCTTATTTTTACATCCCCTTCCTTCCTCCCTAAGGGGTCAGGTTTGTTAAAACCCGGGTCGTTTTGGTTGGGTGCAAACACACCCTTCATTTTTCTACCTGTTTTTTTTCCCTTCTCTTTTTTAAAGGTTTAACAATCTGACAGAGAAGGGGATCCCCACCGTTGTGGTTTTAGTATAACAAAAGGCCATCATGGGCTCTAGATGGGTAAAATTTTCAGTTTATTTTTTTTATGCCCCTCACATGGCCCGTTCTGGGGTGGCCGGCTCTGGCCTCGGTGGTTTGGTCTGGCGTCCCCGGCGGCCCCGCACCATATCGGAGCCTTTGTGGGGTGCCTTTAGACGACATTGTTGTAAATAAGTGCTATATGAATAAATAAACTGAACTGAAACTATCTCTGTAGTTATGCTGCTATAGGCTTAGGCTGCTGGAGGACATAATGACCACTTTCACCCTCTTCGCTACATTTACTCACACTACTCTCCAATTTTGCATTATATGCTGTTATTTCAGCTGTTAACTTTATGTTCTCGCTCTTTTCTCTTCCTAGAAGCTACACCTGGCCTGTCTACCTGTGACACCTTTCTGGAGGGGGTCATTGTCCAAGCTTCTGCTGGCAACAACTCAATGCTCATCTTCTACAGATGATCCACTTGGCCCTGTCTTTCAGTGTTTAACCCTTTCTCTCTCCTAGATATATCAATTGACTGAGCTTTTACTGTAACTAATTATATGTGCTCTCTTTCAGACTCTATCCTTGAAAACGGACTCAGAGTTTATCTGTTCTTTCTTTCTAGATGAAACGACTACATCCAATAACATTTACTTTTCCTTCCCATAGAAAGGACTCCTGGATCAGTGCTTCTTTGTTCTTTTTGTGTCTCTGCTCTGTTCTCTCAAACCCCCAGTCGGTCGTGGCAGATGGCTGCTCACACTGAGCCTGGTTCTGCTGGAGGTTTCTTCCTGTAAAAAAGGGAGTTTTTCCTCTCCACTGTCGCTACGTGCATACTCAGTATGAGGGATTGCTGCAATGTTAATGCCAGTGACTGTCCACTGTCGCTACATGGTCATCCAGGAGGAGTGAACGCAACAAGTGTCTGACTAAATGCAATCTGCTGGGTTTCCTTAGATAGAAAAACTTTTTATACAATTTGAACAAATAACTGAATCTAACTGCACTGTTCAATGGTTAGGATTAATTGGAATGTATTTACCTGACTTTTGTGAAGTGCCTTGAGACAACATGTGTTGTGAATTGGCGCTATATAAATAAACTGAATTCAATTGAATTGAACTGCTCGTTTATAGGTGTGAAGTGCAGCTGTGAAGAGGAACATAATTTCTCCCGTTTGGTTACAGCAAGCAATGAGATGCGTTTAAGGTCTGTTATTTGAGTTTCCATGTAAACGTGATAACCCATGACATTTTCTATTTGTAAACTTTATATATGCTAGGTTTATATTGGTACTCATACTCATACTCGTAGTCGTAGTCGTACTCGTACTCGTCGTCTTCCGCTTCATCCAGGAAGGGGTCGCGGGGGCAGCAGACTCAGTAGAGACACCCAGACGTCCCTCTCCCCAGATACCTCCTCCAGCTCTTCGAGGGGGAGCCCAAGGCTTTCCCAGGCCAGCCGAGAGACGCAGTCCCTCCAGCATGTCCTGGGCCGTCCCCTGGGCCTCCTCCTGGTGGGACGTGCCTGGAACACCTCCCAAGGAAGACGTCCAGGAGGCATCTGGTATAGATGCCCGAGCCACCTCAACTAGCTCCTCTCGATGTGGAGGAGCAGCGGCTGTACTTCAAGCTCCTCCCGGATGGCCGAACTCCTCACCCTATCTCTAAGGGAGTGCCTGGCCACCTTACAGAGGATGCTCGTTTCAGCCGGGATCTCGTTCTTTCGGTCATGACCCAAAGTTCCTGGCCATAGGTGAGGGTAGGAACGTAGACTGACTGGTAAATTAAAAGCTTCGCTTTTCTGCTCAGCTCTCTCTTCACCAAAACGGACTGGCACAGCGTCCGCATTACTGCGGCAGCCGCACCGATCTGTCGACCTCCCGCTCCAGTCATCCCTCACTCGTAAACAAGACCCCAAGATACTTCAACTCCTCCACTTGAGACAGGAACTACCCTCCAACCTGAAGAGGACTAGCCACCTTTATCCGGTCGAGAACCATGGGCTCGGACTCGGAGGAGCTGATCTTCATCCCAGCCGCTTCACACTTGGCTGCAAAGCGCCCCAGCGCATGCTGTAGGTCTTGGCTAGAGGGGGCCAGCAGGACCACATCATCTGCAAAAAGTAGAGACAAAATCCACTAGTCCCCAAACCAGACCCCTTTGGCTGCGTCTAGAAATCCTGTCCATAAAAGTTATGAACAGGACGGGTGACAAAGGGCAGCCTTGCCGGAGTCCAACATGCACCAGGAACAGGTCCGCCTTAGTGCCGGCAATGCTCCACTTGTACAGAGACCAGATGGCCCCTAATAAAGGGCCCCCGACTCCGTACTCCTGGAGCACCCCCCACAGGGCACCACGAGGAACACAGTCGAATGCCTTCTCCAGGTCCACAAAACACATGTGGAGCGGTTGGGCAAACTCCCATGAACCCTCGAGTACCCTGCAGAGGGTGTAGAGATGATCCAGTGTTCCACGGCCGGGACGAAAACCACACTGCTCCTCCTGAAGCCGAGGTTGGCCTCACGGTACCCGTCAGCCGCCTCAGGAGTCTCACAAGCCAACCACAGCCGATAGGACTCCTTCTTCAGCTTGACAACATGCCTTACTGCCAGTGTCCACCATCGGATTCAGGGATTGCCACCGCGACAGGCACCGCAGACCTTACAGCCACAGCTACGGGCAGCAGCGTCGACAATAGGTGCGGAGAACATGGTCCACTCGCACTCTATGTCGCCGACCTCCCATGGAATCTGGTCAAAGCTTTCCAGGAGGTAGGAGTTCAATACATCCCTGGCCGAGGGCTCTGCCAGACGTTCCCAACAGACCCTCACTATGCGCTTGGGACTGTCAAGTCTGTCTGGCTTTCTCCTCTTCCAGTGGATCCAGCTCACCACTAGGTGGTGATCAGTGGACAGCTCAGCCCCTCTCTTCACCTGAGTGTCCAAAACATGCGGCCAGGGTCTGACGACACGACAACAAAGTCGATCATCGACCTCCTGCTTAGGGTATCCTGGTGCCAAGTGAACACCCTTATGCTTAAACATGGTGTTTGTTATAGACAATCAGAAGTCCAATAACGAAACACCATTCGGATTCAGGTCAGGGAGGCCATGACTCCCGATCATGCCTCTCAAAGTGTCACTGTCATTTCCCACGTGGGCGTTGAAGTCCCCCAGCAGAATAAGGGAGTCCTCAGGAGGGGCACTATGCAGCACCCCTGACAGGGATGCCAAGAAGGCCGGGTACTCTGCATTACTGCTTGCCCCATAGGCTGAAATGACAGTCAGAGCCCTGTCCCCAACCCGAAGGTGCAGAAATGTGACCCTCTCATCCACATGGGTAAACCCCAACACGAGACAGCTGAGCTGGGGGGCAACAAGCAAACCCACCCCAGCCCGCCGCCTCTCCCTGCGGGCCACTACAGAGTAGAAGAGAGCCCAGCACCTCTCGAGGAGATGGGTTCCAGAGCCCACGTCCCTAGAGCCAGCCTAAGCATCTGGAGATCGGGCCGCTGAGGTCTCCACCTTCGTCCACCACCCAATCCTCTTTGCACCGGTCCCTCATGGTTCCCCATGGGGATGGCCTCACTTCTCTCATTCGGGCTTGGCCAAGCCGTGTCCCGTGAGGAGCAACCCGACCCTAGGCCTGCCTCCAGGGTGGGACCCCTGCTCCGCCGTACCGGGCGACATCACATGCCTCGATTGTATGGTCCTCATGAAGGTGTCTTGAACTGCTCTTTGTCTGACCCATCATCTAGAGCCTGTTTGCCATGGGAGACCCTATCAGGGGCATTTAAGCCCCAGACAACATAGCCTCTAGGATCATTCGAGCACTCAAACCCCTCCACCATGTTAAGATGGCGGTTCAAGGAGGGGGGTTTATATTGGTCACAATGTTATTTGTAAATTGCATTATGATTTGACTTGCACTAAATATGTAAGAAAGTAATTGTTGGTTAGTGAACCGTGATGTTTCTAAATATAGTTTTTATTTTATTCTCACGATGGCAACTCTGAGTGATACTGTTGGTGAGCTTGGGATACCATCTGTACATAAATAACTTGTCCTCGTGGTGACTGACGGGAGTAACAGCCTGGACCAAGAGTCAGAGACTTCTTTGTGCTCTGTGCCGTTCTCCTAACTTCTGCTAGGACAGCCCAGCTCAGCCATGGTCTGTTGGGGAGGGGTCTTTTACAGTAACCCCTCATTGACAGTTGGGACCTTGCACTATCAGAAAAGATCAGAGAAGATGCCTTTAGTCTCTTTGAATAATATGCTCAGCTAAGCAAGATCAAGTTTCTTAGAGCCCTGACAATGGGGAAGCAGTCAAGGCAGAGCTGTGTAGAGCAGTATTTGGCACCCGCTTAAAGAGGTACTTTGAGAACATGGTCGAATTCAGGTCAAGCAGTGGTTCCAGTTTATTGAATGTTAAACTGTCCCTGGTTCAATTCTGCACAAGAGCTATGGCTTCCACCTATTTGTGCTGCAGTCCAGAACCTGTAGGATGTTTCAGCAATTTTACTCACCTAATTAAGATGTTCGTCCAGGTCTGGGGGGGTTTGCATTCTGCTGTATTGCCAGCAGAGCAAGTCACACAGAGCTGGCCAACACCACGTTGACTGAAAGGAATTGACAGAAAGTGGAAAACCCAGCCAGCTAATTCTCTTCATTGGAATGGCTCTGCTAAAGCACCTGTTTAAATTATGAAAAAGGGATTCCAGAGTCTGGGCACAGCTTCACCAAGCTTCAGACGACACTTCATGTTACCGCTAATCTTATAAATTCAGTTTTCAGTTTTATTTATATAGCACCAATTCACAACACATGTCGTCTCAAGGCACTTCACAAAGGATTTGGAATGGTGCGGGGTTGTTAGGGAGGTTAGATTAAACTACTGAGTGTTAGAGTTTGGCCATTTTGGAATGGGCTATGTGTAGGGGTACTAACTAAAATAATAAACTGATAAAGTTTGTACTAAAAACCACAAGGATTGGGGGTACCTCTCTCTGTCAGACTGATTATAACCAATGGAAAAGAGAAGGGGTTGCACAGGTAGCAGAAATGGAGGGTGTGTTTACACCTCAATCATAACTGAGCCGGTTTAGGCTAAACCTGACTCCCCCTTACTCCATCCACAGGGAAGGAGGAAGGCAGAGGTAAATATAATTGGAGAGTATCGTTTCCTATTGCGCTGTGTGAAATGTTTAAAATGGGCTAAGTTAATTCAATCGAATCATACAGATTTCAAGTCAGTTACACACATTCCAATTCATTCCAACCATCGAACAGAGCAGTCAGATTCAGTTATTTATTCAAATTGGATAAAAAGTCTTTCTATCTAAGGAAACCCAGCAAATTGCATCGAGTCAGTGAACCGCAGGAGTCACTCATCCTGGATGAGCATGTAGCGACAGTGGAAGGTTTCTGGCGTTGACTTTGCAGCAATCCCTCATACTGAGCATGCATGTAGCGACAGTGGAGAGGAAAAACTCCCTTTTAACAGGAAGAAACCTCCAGCAGAACCAGGCTCAGTGTGAGCGGCCATCTGTCACGATCGACTGGGGGTTTGAGAGAACAGAGCAGAGAAGGACAAAGAACACAGAAGCAGAACACAGAAGCACTGATCCAGGAGTACTTTCTATGGGAAGTAAAAGTAAATGCTAATGGTTGTAGCTCCTTTAGTGGCTTCATCTAGGAGAGAAAGACAGCTAAGTAGATAAACTGTGAACCAGTTTTCAAGAGTATGAAAGAGAGCACATAGTTATTCACAGTAAAAGCTCAGCCAGTAGCTATGTCTAAGAGAGAGACAGGGTTAAACACTGAAAGACAGGGCCAAGTGTATCATCTGTATAAGTTGAGCATTAAGTTGTTGGCAGCAGCAGCTCGGCCAATGTCCACCTCCAGGAAGGTGCCGCAGCTAAACACAGCCAGGTCAGATGTAACTTCTAGGAAGAGAAAAGAGAGAGAACATAAAGTTAAAAGCTGAAGTAACAGCAAATAACGCCAAATTGGAGAGCAGTATGAGAATGTAGCAGAGACGAGCAGAGTGAAAGTGGTCATTATGTCTCCAGCAGCCTAAGCCTATAGCAGCATAACTACAGAGATAGCTCAGGATAACCTAAGCCACATTAACTATAAGCTTTATTAAAAAGGAAAGTTTTAAGCCTAGCCTTAAAAGTAGACAGGGTGTCTGCCTCACTGACTAAAACTGGGAGCTGGTTCCACAGGAGAGGAGCCTGATAACTAAAAGATCTGCCTCCCATTCTACTTCTAGAGACTCTAGGAACTACCAGTAAACCTGCAGTCTGAGAACGAAGTGCCTTGTTAGGAACATATGGAACAATCAGATCTCTGATGTAGGATGGAGCTAGATCATTAAGGGCTTTATATGTGAGAAGGAAAATTTTAAATTCTATTCTGGATTTAACAGGCAGCCAATGAAGGGAAGCTAAAATAGGAGAAATATGATCTCTCTTTTTAATTTTCATCAGAACTCTTGCTGCCGCATTTTGAATCAGCTGAAGGCTTTTAACTGGATTCTGTGGACATCCTGATAGTAAAGAATTGCAATAGTCCAGCCTTGAAGTAACAAATGCATGGACTAGTTTTTCAGCATCAATCCTGGACAGGATATTTCTAATTTTGGCAATGTTCCGGAGATGAAAGAAGGAAATCCTAGAAACCTGTTTAATATGGGATTTAAATGACATGTCCTGGTCAAAAATAACACCAAGGTTTTTTACTTTATTACCAGAGGTCAATTTAATGCCATCCAGGTTAAGTGATTGACTAAGCAGTTTCTGTTTCAAAGACTCTGGTCCTAACACGACAACTTCTGTCTTGTCTGAATTTAGAAGGAGAAAATTTAAAGTCATCCAAGTTTTTATGTCTTCAAGACATGCTTGTAGTCTATCTAACTGGTTGGGCTCATCAGGATTTATGGATAAGTAAAGCTGAGTATCATCAGCGTAACTGAAAATGTATTCTATGCTGATATATCTGTATATATATATATATACAGTATATATATAGTGAAGAGAATTGGCCCAAGCACCAAACCCTGTTGTACTTCACAATTAACCCTGAAATTTGAAGATGATTTATCATTTACATGAACAAACTAGAATCTGTCAGACAAATAAGATTTAAACCAGCCTCGCGCTGTTCCCCTGATCCCTACAGCATGTTCCAGCCTTTCTAAGAGAATATAGTGATCGATCAAATTCAGCAGTAAGAGCTAACAGGACAAGTACAGACACAATTATCTGAGGCTAGGAGAATATCATTAGTGACTTTCAGCAGAGCTGTTTCAGTGCTATGATGAGCTCTGAAACCTGACTGAAACTCTTCAAACAGATCATTGCTGTGTAAATGCTCACACATTTAATCAGTCAGAGGCTTCCTCAGATGTGCTGTAATACGGAGTGCTATAGGTCCTTCCTGCCGACAGCCATCAGCATCTACAACAGTTCTTTGAGGAAACCTTAACAATGAGCTACAACAACATTTAATTTCCCTTTGGGATTAATAAAGTATTATTGAATTTTTGAATTAAATTGAATTGAATTGATTAGCAACTATTTTCTCAAGAATTTTAGATAAGAACGGAAGATTGGATATAGGTCTGTAATTTATTAAATCATTTTGATCAAGCGAAGGTTTCTTAAGTAAAGTTTAATTACAAATACTTTAAAAGCTATTTACTAAGGATAGATTGATCATATCTAAAATGGGGCTGGTAATCAGAGGGAACACTTCCTAAAATAATTTGGTTGGGATTGGGTCTAATATACAAGTTGAAGGTTTAGATGAATCTAATATTTCTGATAACTCAGGAAGCTCCACAGGATCAAAACAGTCCAAACACAGATTAGGTTCTGCAGTTACTTCCAATGTTGTCTCACTTACTGAGGATGAAGTAATAATATTCAGGAGTATGTCAATGATTTTATTTTTAATAGAATCAATTTTATTTAAAAAGAATCCCATAAAGGGCACGGCACTGGTGGTGTAGGGGTTAGCACACGACCACATAAAGAGGCTATAGTCCTCGAAAGTGGCAGTCCCAGGTTCAAGTCCCGGACCCAGCAACCTTTGCCAAATGTCTCCCCCTTTCTTTGCCCCTCCTTCCTGTCTGCCTACTATTAAAAAATAAAGGCCTCTAGTGCCAAAAAAATTCTTAAAAAAAAAAAAGAATCCCATAAAATCATGACTGCTGAGACCTAAGGGAATGGATGGCTCAACAGAGCTATGACTCTGTGTAAGTTTAGCAACTGAAGAGAAACCTAGGATTATTCTTGTTTTCTTCTACTAATGATGAGAAACAAGCTGTTCTAGCTTGGCGAATTGTCTTTTTATACAACAGTAGACTATTTTTCCAGATTAAGTAGGAATCCTCTAGGTGTGTAGAGCGCCATTTTCTCTCACATTTTCTAACATTGTGCTTTAAAGTACGCAGCTCTGAATTAAACCAGGGAGCCAGCCTCCTTTAAATAATTACCTTCTTTTTCAAGCGGGCTGCATTGTCTAATGCACCAAACAATGATGAAGTAACACTATGAACAAGAGAATCAATTTGTGAAGGGGAAGAAACAGAATTTTTGCCCTCCACTGTGTTTTACTGTGGTAATGAGGAAATTAAAAGTGGAACAGATTCTTTGCAGGTTGTTACAGCATTGTCTGATAATAATCTACAGTAATGAAATTTTCTTTCAGGTGTGGAGTACTCGGTTAAATTAAAGCTCAAAGGTTATTAAAAAATGGTCAGACAGGACAGGGTTATGAGGAAATATTGTTATTTTTTTTTTACACTCAATGCCATATGTCAGCACAAGGTCCAGAGAATGAAGACAAAAGTGGGTAGGTTTGTTAATGTTTTGAGCAAAGCCAAATGAGTCTAAGATAGCATTAAAGGCAATATTTAGGCTATCACTTTCAGTGTCAACATGAATGTTAAAATCCCCCACTATAATAACATCTGTATTTAACACTAAATGAGATAAAAGGTCTGAAAACTGATATGAAAATCAAGAGTAAAGGCCTGGTGGACGGTACAAAACAACTAACAGAAGTGGTTTAGTGCTTTGCAATTTGGATGAGGAAAACTAAGGATTAAATATTCATAGCTACAAAAGAGTTGTAGCTATTAATTGGTCTGGGACTAATCAATAAATCGGACTGAAAGATGGTTGCTTCTCCTCCTCATCGCCCAGTATTTCGAGGTATGGGAAAATTTAAATAATTAGTTGGAGTTGGCTCATTTATAGTAACATAATCCTCTTGCTGCAGCCAGGTTTCTGTAAGACAAAATAAATCAATCTGATTGTCTCAAATCAGGTCACTAACTAGCAAAGTCTTTGAAACGAGAGATCTTATGTTCAGTAAGCCACATTTAAGTGTTTTATTTTTCTTTTTAGTCTTAGTTGTGTTTATTTTTATGAGATTTTCATGATTACCTCCTTGGCACATCATTGATGCCAGGATGCAGAGCCAGAAAGACACCGTGTAGTAAATCACACCCAAAACACTCCTGCTGGGACTAGCATCATCAATTGGAAACTGGAAAAATATTTGACTTCACAAGCCATCCTTACAAACTCTAGGAAATGCCGCACCAGGTTAACAAACTCTGGAGGTCCTGGAGCCAACCAGCCTGACTGAATCTCTTTGGCAGGAGTAAATGGCACACCACACAAATTAATGTTGCTGTATGAGATATTGTTAGGCTGTGTGACCAGAATGCATTAAGGGACGGCTTTAAGCTTAGGAGAGTCATCAGTGCCAACCCAGACTCCAAAGGCATTGTGCGGGATGTAAATGTCAGAGTTGTGTCAGGCAAGATCAGGGTAGATTGGAAACACTCACTTCAAGGACAGTATGGAGCAAACAGTGTGTCTAAAGGAAGTTCTGAGAGAGTCTGGATTTGGAAAGAGACTACTGGACTAAGGCTTAATTCAAAAAATGAAGGAGGAGCCAGTGAGCATTTAATTGTAGTATGCGTCTTTGTGCATTAATATATTAAGCCATCTGATTAAATGCAGGCAAAAATGTAGTGTTAGTCATGTGATTTTAAAATACAAGTTGCAAGCGGTCTCTATTTAAATATTTATCAAAGTGAAGTTAAAAAAAGGTGTGTTTAAAAACGGTATAAAAGCTAAAGGTTTTCTAGAAGCGATTTTGTGTTTTTAAAGGATTTAAAATCATCGCTGAATAGTGCTTCAAATATGTATACTTTATGTTTGGTTTGTTTAAATCTGAGTATTTTCTACTATTTGATTTGGGGGTTATGACTGTTGTTTTTGGTTTATTGGGTTACATTTTTCTGAACTTCTTGTGTTTTCTTGCTTGTAAAATAAAAACAATAAAAGAGAATTGATTCTTGGTCATTGATTGAACTCCAGTTCACAATCTTCTGAAACAAGCTGCCTTTTCAAGAGGGGGAAACTACAGATTAAACCCAAAGAGTGGAAACCACTTGACAGTGTATGAAAATATCTGGTTTTAGCTATATAATCCAACCAGCTCCTTGACAAAATCAATACAGAATGTTCCAGTTTGTACACAATGTTGCATTTACCATATAAGGCTGATATAAAGTTTATTTTTCTTGGATAGGTCACTCCAAAAGCATCATGTTGGGGTTTTAATTGTCAATTGTTTGTATCTTTTTACCTTTTAGAAGAGCAGGGTATTTTTTTTTTTACTCAAAGTTGTAATGCACTGTACGAATGCTGGGAACAGCAGTATTTCCTGCTGATGTTTAATCACAGTCTTCATCAGCTGAAAATGCACAAATGTACATCCTGTTTTGATCTTATATCAGCAACTTGGTCAGTTTGTCTTTGCACATAGGCCCTATAATTGTGAAATGTATGCATACATGGCAATCAGAAACGTTGTACTGCTGACAGTGAAAGGAAGTAACTGATACGCGGAAAGAAGTAGAGACATGTTGGTGTTGGTTATAAGTTTGATCTTCTTGATTCCAGATAATGGTGAGACTTTTAGGGATTTTTAATATAGAAAACATGCATTTGAAACAATATAGACACTTTTAACTAAATATACGATTTCACTTAAGACACTTGAGAGGACAGCATACTCCAAACAGTGTTTTACTTGTATAACATTATAGTATGCTGTAAAGTCAATATATATTTGTAACATTTTCTTCTGCTATATATGAAAAGAGTCTTAATAGTCTTAGATTTGTAGATTCATTAGAAGTACCAAGAACATGTTTTGTCTAATGTTTCTGACAGACTTAATGTATTCAGCAGGGCTTCCAAAGACCACTTTTTATTGGAATTATAAACTGAATTTAACTGCTTTGTATTATAACTAGGACTGTGTATGAAATGTATGTGAATCTGTCTAATCAATCTATATATATATATATATATATATATATATATATATTTTATATATATATAATATATATATATATATATATATAAAATATATATATATATATATATACTGTATATATATATATATATGTTAATTGTATGCTTGTCTTTGAATTGGCAGTGTGTAAATAAACTGAATTTAATTGATTTCAACTAAGTTAAATATCATGGAACAATTACAATTAGAGTAGTTTTAAAAACTGCTTTAAAATGAGAAATTAAAAAACCGACTCATCTGAATGGTTGTGTGTATACTCAAACTAAGTAGCTGTATGCTTGCTTCCTTAGGAGTATCTAATGAAGCTGATGTGAGCATTTCACCTGGAAACGATTTTAGGTGTCCAGTTGGAGCAGATTTTAGTTTGAGTTGTAAATTTACATTTTTAACCCCCAAGCATTTTGCACTGATGTGGAGACAAGTCGAGAGTAAGGTAAGTCAAAAATACTTTCCAACAATTAGCATACATTATAAAAACAGAAATGTTTCAATAAGTTAATTGACTAACAAAAAATGTGAACAATTTCATGATTTTCACTACTACGTATTAGTTAAATGATGTAACTAATTTAACTAAAGTTAAACGGTAATGTAACTTAAAAACTGTTCAGATAGTTTCTTACAGAAAGCATTTTTTTCATAGATAACTTAAAAATTCTCTCAAAAATGTTTTATGTTTAAGAACTAAAAGTACAAAATTTATGTGATCTGAAAGGTGAAACATTTACATATTATTGCTGTTTATTAAATTTAAATATTTAATGGCAAAAGTAAAGAGTGTGAAATTATGTGCTGCATTTTGTAAGGAATATTAATCTGACAATATTATTTAATATTAATATTTTAATATTTTCTCAAATAATATTTCGGTCTGTTAAGGGTTGTCCTGTGATTACCAGCCCAGTAAGGCGGTGGTATTAGGACAAAATCGAAAAGGGTGAGACGAGCTCTGACATTATTGAACAGCAAAACTCTGCACACATGGAATGAATTCACACAATTTTTTAAAATACAAGAATTTATTAACAAAAATAAGTCAACTCAAAGTCAAACATATTTCAATCTACAAACTCTTTACTATGCTAAAACAATCCAACTAAACTACGAAGCAGAATGAAAGAATAGGGAAGACTAATGGGCTATGTACAATATAATCAAGTTGATTAAAGATGATTGAAAATCATGACCAAAAGAGTGATGCAACATTACCATTATTTATGTTTGAGAACCAAGGATTATCTTGAAGAATCTGGAAATGAAGTTAAGTTAGTCTTGGAACCAACTTAGGCAGTAATCAGCAAACGTATAGACAACCATTCACAATGCAAGATCAGATAAAATATTATTTTAATAAAATAATGTTTTAAAGAATGATCTGCTGAATAAAACCAACCTTCTGGATGACTAATTCTCAAACAGTGTCTCATTAGCTGCCTTTATTTATTAAATAATATATAAAGAAATATTAAGGAAATGGTAAAATATTTAAGGAAATATTTTGGAAAAGAGCAAAATCTTTCTGGAGAAATGGAGCTTAACGGTGTTTACTTAGTTATCAGATTTAGTAAAATAATGTTTAGGGACTATTGTTCACTAGCCTGAAAACTAACCTTTCTGTTAAATATTCTGTAGCAGCAAGCACGTGTTCTTGCTGGTTAGCAGTTAAAGCTAACAAAAGAAGCTGATAGCTTAGCACCAGAATTACACATACACACCTTTAAAAATACCACCAATAAAAGGGTTAAAATTCATAAGCGCGGACGGCGCATTATGAGCAATCTTCTGTGATTAAAATCACCCTTTAAATAAAGTTTGTCTTAACTTTAAAACACACAAACAACACAACCTGAGCATGTGTGCTGCAGATAGTCTGCTAGCACCCAGATAGCTGAGTTCAACACAAACAAAACCAACCTTAATAAAATGAAAAACGTTTAGATCATTTCAATCTAAATCACTTCTATATTATTCTGCCCAAACACTTAACCTTATGAACTGTGGTGAGGAACGTTGTCCAAGCGACGATGAAAATGTCCACACTCAACAAACTGTTAGCTTTCAGCCAACAACTCACCTGGCAAGCAGTCCCCGTCAGGATGCCCCCACCATGCCCCCACAACCACACAAACACAAACACACCACATCACAGCTACTGCAACAACAGCCTAGGGAGAAACACCAACCAGCTAGGCTCCACCATCACTGCTAAACCGGTCCTAATGCAGGCAACCACACATCCGCCCCATTGCCCTGGAATGCCAGCACACCATCAAGCCTGCCCAATCACCCGGCCAATGCCAGCAGTCCCACCCTGCCCGTCCATGAGAGAGAAACAAAAATAAAGTAAACATGCGTCCGCTGGGTATCCACACCTGGGCTGACCAACTGCTCCAGGCCAAGCACAACCAACCTGCCGCCCCAGTACAGGTGCAAGACGCGTTTCACTGCCCCACCCGACTGCGACTGCAGCCCTGCGCCAGGCCGGGGGCCAGAGCAGCAGGAGGAAGCATCGTAGGAAGGCCACTACAGCACACCAAAGACCAGGTGCCCTTCCAACCCCAGAGGCGCCCCAGCTTGCCGGCCAAACACATACCCACACGGCATACCTCTGCCGCACCAGGCAGGCCAGGAAGTCCCTCCACCAAAGCGAAGACATACGCCCAATAGCCGCCGCACACTGTCCACACTGCCCAGGTCACCATGGGATTTTAAAATATATATCCATAATTAACCTATACAAATCAAGTGTAATAGCAGAAAAGTCTATCCAGTTAGTTGGCATTTCCTAAGAGTAATAAAACAAATAAATAGCAGTAGTAATGTCTGTCTTCTTTCCTCTCCTTTTTCTAACGCTCCTCAGCTCTTTCCCTGCTCTTTGCTTTACTTTTCTTTCTATCAGTCTATTTTCTTTTTTTCTCTCTAACTTTTCCAATTGTCCTCTGTTCTTTCACTCTTTTTCAGTCTTTCTATTTTCCTCCCCCATTCTCTTCTTCACTATTCTAAAACAGAGGCATAATATAATCAAAATCCTCTCCAAAAACATTAGAACGTACAACATACTGAAAAATTACAATTTAACAAATAAAATAAAATTTTCAGTTACCCTTTAGAAGTTGGGTTATTTTTAGATACTAATACCTACCTAATACCAAATATAATCTATAAATATTAACTTTTTTCGTTTTTTAACTATTTTCCTCAGTTGATGAAATACCAAAATTGCCATATTTAGCAAAAAAATTACTTTTTACTTGGAGCTACAGGCTAATACAACAGAAGAAATGCACATTTCCTTGAACCGCCACCTTAACGTGGTGGAGGGGTTTGAGTGTTCAAATGATCCTAGAGGCTATGTTGTCTGGGGCTTAAATGCCCTTGGTAGGATCTCCCATGGCAAACAGGCTCTAGGTGATGGGTCAGACAAAGAGCGGTTCAAGAATCCTTCATGAGGACCATTAAATCGAGGCACGTGACGTCGCCCGGTACGGCGGAGACGGGGTCCCACCCTGGAGCCAGGCCTGGGGTCGGGACTCGCCGGAGAGCGCCTGGTGGCCGGGTTGCTCCTCACGGGACCCGGCCGGGCCAAGCCCGAACGAGAGACGCGAGGCCATCCCCCAGTGGGCCCACCACCTGCAAGGGGAACCGTGAGGGACCGGTGCAAAGAGGATTGGGTGGCAGACGAAGGTGGAGACCTCAGAGGCCCGATCCCCGGATGCTTAGGCTGGCTCTAGGGACGTGGAATGTTACCTCGCTGGGGGGGGAAGGAGCCTGAGCTTGTGCGGGAGGTCGAGAGATATCGACTAGAAATAGTCGGGCTCGCCTCCACGCACAGCGTGGGCTCTGGAACCCATCTGCTTGAGAGGGGCTGGACTCTCTTCTACTCTGGAGTGGCCCACGGGGAGAGGCGGCGGGCTGGGGTGGGTTTGCTTGTTGCCCCCCAGCTCAGCCGTCTCGTGTTGGGGTTTACCCCGGTGGATGAGAGGGTCGCATCCCTGCGCCTTCGGGTCGGGGATAGGTCTCTGACTGTCGTTTCGGCCTACGGGCCGAGCGGTAGTGCGGAGTACCCGGCCTTCTACGTGTCCCTGTCGGGGTGCTGGATAGTGCCCCTCCCGGGGACTCCATTATTCTGCTGGGGGACTTCAACGCCCACGTGGGAAACGACAGTGACACCTGGAGAGGCGTGATCGGGAGGAATGGCCTCCCCGATCTGAATTTGAGTGGTGTTTTGTTATTGGACTTCTGTGCTAATCACGGATTGTCCATAATGAACACCATGTTCAAGCATAAGGGTGTCCATCAGTGCACTTGGCACAAGGACACCCTAGGCAGGAGGTCAATGATCGACTTTGTTGTCGTATCATCAGACCTTCGGCCGCATGTTTTGGACACTCGGGTGAAGAGAGGGGCTGAGCTGTCCACTGATAACCACCTAGTGGTGAGTTGGATCCGCTGGAGGACGAGAAAGCTGGACAGACTTGGCAGGCCCAAGCGCATAGTGAGGGTCTGCTGGGAACGCCTGGCGGAGCCCTCGGCCAGGGATGTATTCAACTCCCACCTCCGGGAGAGCTTTGACCAGATTCCGGGGGATGTTGGAGACATAGAGCCCGAGTGGACCATGTTCTCCGCATCTATTGTCGATGCTGCTGCCCGTAGCTGCAGCCGTAAGGTCTGCGGTGCCTGTCGCGGCGGCAATCCCAGAATCCGGTGGTGGACACCGGCAGTAAGGGATGCTGTCAAGCTTAAGAAGGAGTCCTATCGGCTGTGGTTGGCTTGAGGGACTCCTGAGGCGGCTGACGGGTACCGTGAGGCCAAGCGTGCTGCGACCCGGGCTGTGGCAGAGGCAAAAGCTCGGGCCTGGGAGGAGTTCGGTGAGGCCATGGAGAAGGACTACCGGTCGGCCTCGAAGCGATTCTGGCAAACCGTCCGGCACCTCAGGAGGGGGAAGCAGTCCTTCGCCAACACTGTTTATAGTGGGGGTGGGAGGCTGCTGACCTCGACTGGGGACATTATCGGGCGGTGGAAGGAGTACTTCGAGGATCTCCTCAATCCTGCCATCACACATTCCCTGGTGGAAACAGAGGCTGGGGACTCGGGGTTGGACTCTTTCATCACCCAGGCTGAAGTCACCAAGGTGGTTAAAAAGCTCCGCGGTGGCAAGGCTTCGGGGGTGGATGAGATCCGCCCTGAGTACCTCAAATCTCTGGATGTTGTGGGGCTGTCATGGTTGACACGCCTTTTCAACATTGCATGGCGGTCGGGGACAGTGCCTCTGGACTGGCAGACCGGGGTGGTGGTCCCCCTTCATAAGAAGGGTGACTGGAGGGTGTGTTCCAACTACAGGGGGATCACACTCCTTAGCATCCCTGGTAAGGCCTACGCCAGGGTTTGGAGGGAATTCCGGCCGATAGTCGAACCTGGGCTTCAGGAGGAGCAGTGTGGTTTTCGTCCCGGCCATGGAACACTGGACCAGCTCTATAGCCTCTACAGGGTACTCGAGGGCTCATGGGAGTTTGCCCAACCGTTCACATGTGTTTTGTGGACATGGAGAAGGCATTCGACTGTGTCCCTCGTGATGCCTTGTGGAGGGGGGCTCCAGGAGTATGGAATCGGGGCCCTTTATTAGGGCCCTCCGGTCCCTGTACGAGTGGAGCGGGGAGTTTGGTCCGCATTGCCGGCACTAATTTTGGACCTGTTCCCGGTGCATGTTGGACTCCGGCAGGGCTGCCTTTTGTCACCGGTCCCTGTTCTAACTTTTATGGACAGGATTTCTAGACGCAGCCAAGGGCCGAAGGGGTCTGGTTTTGGGGACCATGGATTTCGTTTCTTCTTTTTGCAGATGACGTGGTCCTGCTGGCCCCCTCTAGCCAAAAACCTACAGCATGCGATGGGGGCGGTTCGCAGCTGAGTGTGAACGGCTGGGATGAAGTCAGCTCCTCCAAGTCAAGGCCATGGTACTCAACCGGAAAAGGGTGGCTTTTCCTCTTCAGGTTGGAGGAGAGTTCCTGCCTCAAGTGGAGGAGTTCAAGTATCTGGGGGTCTTGTTCACAGGGGTGAGGGAAGAATGGAGCGGGATCGACAGACGGATCGGTGCGGCTGCCGCAGTAAGGGGGGCGCTGGTCCCGGTCCGTTGTGGTGAAGAGAGAGCTGAGCCGAAAAGTGAAGCTCTTGATTTACCTGTCGGCCCTACGTTCCTACCCTCACCTATGGCCATGAACTTTGGGTCATGACCGAAAGAACGAGATCCCGGATATAAGCGCTGAAATGAGCCTTCTCCGTAGGGTGGCCGGGCACTCCCTTAGAGATAGGGTGAGGAGCTTTGGCCATCCGGGAGGGGCTCGGAGTAGACCCTGCCCCCTCCACATTGAGAGGAGCCAGTTGGGGGTGGCTCGGCAATCTATACCGGATGCCTCCTGGACGCCTTCCTCGGGAAGAGTTCCAGGCCCGTCCCACCGGGAAGAGCCCAGGGGACGGCCCAGGACACGCTGGAGGACTATGTCTCTCGGCTGGCCTGGGAACGCCTTGGGCTCCCCCCGGAGGAGCTGGAGGACGTGTCTGGGGAGGGGACTCTGGTTTTCTCTGCTAGTTCCCGCTGCCCCCGCGACCCGTTTTCCCGATAAGCAGAAGATGACGAGTACGAGTACGAGTACGAGTACGAAATGCACATTTAACCAGGTTATTCTCCCTCCTCATCATTCTCAGTTCATGCCGTTCCTGCCTCATTCACTCTCCCTGTTAATAACTCCTTTCAGTAACATTTATATGTCCAAGCTGAGTGGAAAACACTCCTGACGCTAGGTGTGCATAATATGGAACACCAAAGTGTTCAAAATTAAATAAATAAACGCTGGTATAGATGACCCTCTGACATAATCTGAAGAGATTGTGTTGGCACCTCCCATGATTCTGGAGAAATAAATTGCTGAAAGTGACACAAAAGTATATAATAAATAAGCTTTGGTAGGTACTTTGACCCGTTATTTTTCCAAAAATCTACAGTAAAATTATTAAATATTTATGTTTTATATAAACATGTATGTGAAAGTTGTAAATATGTAATTAATATAAATGTTCTTAAGGATACTTTTCTGTTTTCCTCTTAGTTTCTCAACTGTTGCCTGGATTGGCGTCTGGTCTGCTCCATTACCGTAATGCACCTTGTATGTGCGAAACTAATCTTGAACAGAGAGCTGACGTCGGCTGGCGTGACTGTCGGCTCACTTGACCGCAGTGAACTGTGCTGGGTGACACATAAAACATAACAGCAATAATGGTTATGCCAGACAGCACTCAAGTCTTGAGTGCTGTGGTCTGCATATTCCATGCGGACACGGTGCTTAATGGCTCTTAGGGTATCCACAATGGCGTCGTCGATGCTAACATTCTGGAGAGCAATTATCATCCTGATCATTTGAAAGATGTCATCCAAACAACTCAAAATGGCATCATATGATAAATTATTCCCCTCAATTTGATCTGCTAAGGTAACCGGAGCTGAATGGAGTTAAAGAAACTCCACTACCCTTCCTAAGCCTTGAGCTGGCGAAGTATCTGCCCAGGGAGCAGGTACCCAGGAAATTAATCTCTATGTAAAGCTCAGCCAATGAGGATGCAGGTCCAACCCGTTGACGCTGATTGGCCCACAGTCATTCAGCTGTAAAGTGATATTATGAAAATGGGGAAAAAAATCACCCTTATAAAATAAAAGCTGTCTTTTAAAAAATTACATTTTGAAATAAAAAAACTGCTGGAATTACATAAAAATAGCATCAACAATAATTCCAATTATTAGATAAAAATTTTATCTGAATTTATTTTTATATTATAAAGCTGATTTTTAATGGTAAATTAAATATATTTCATTATTAATGAGCTGAGAATTTAATATGCATTCAATTATTTCACAATTTCATTGTCACATTAAATCATTATCTATTATTTATTGATGTAGACACTTATTTCATAATGTTTCATTGATTTATTTAATTTTGAACACTTTGGCATCCCACAGGAAGGAGTGCATAGATATGGTGGCCCTGAAGTGCAAACCATATCAACAAGTTATTAAACACTACTACAAATTATAAAACACAAGAACATTTCAAAAAACACAACAACAAATCAAAAAACACAACATTTCAAAAAAACAACATTTCAAAAAACACATTTCAAAAAACGCAACGACAATAACAAGGCACAACAACAAATTCAGAAACACAACTAGAAATCAAAAAACATAACAACAGTGCACAGCGTGGTGGTGTAGGGGTTTAAGCACGCGCGACCACATATAGAGGCTATAGTCCTCAAAGCGGCTGTTCCGGGTTCGAGTCCCGGACCCGGTGACCTTTTGCTGAATGTCTCCCCCTCTCTTTGCCCCTCCTTCCTGTCTGCCTACTATCAAAAATAAAGGCCTCTAGTGCTGAAAAAATTCTTAAAAAAAAAAAAAAACAACACAAAAAAAACACAACAACATTTCAAAAAACACAACAACATTAACCTACCGGAAAAGGTAGGTACCAGTGGAAGACATGAGACATCGCTGATTGGTCGACCGCGCTGTTGGACGGACCACAGTTCTTGTTCCGCCCAACCGCTAACAGCTAAGAACACGTGCTTGCCCACTTTGAGGCAGCTGAAGATCTTTTACCCAAAAAGGTTGTTAGTTTTCAATCAAGGAAATAATATTTCCCTAAATATTATTTTACTAAACTTGATAACTAATTAAACACCATTAAGACCCATTTATCCAGAAAGATTTGGTTCTTATTCAAAATAATAGTTCCTCCTACTCGTACTCGTACTTTTGCTTGTGGAGCTCATTTGGGAGGGAATTCATGGAATTTGGGTTCGGGGGCATGTGTTTGATATCTGTGTCATTGTTGTCGCTGTGGGAAGATTCATGTTGGGGTTCATGGGGGCTGGGGGCTCATGGGGTTGAGATCGGAATTCATTGGGGTTTGGGACTGTTTCATCCTGTGGCGGCTCTGGTTGGTGGGTTCGTTTGGACCAGGTAGACCCCTCTTTTGTACATGGTCCCCTCTCCGGATGGGATGGGGGTCGTTGGAGACTGGGGTCTGGGCGGGCGGTTGGAATCCGGGCCGAAGTTGCTTGAGTTTAGGTGGTGGGCTGGTGCTGAGGCGGTCTGCCTGTCTCCACCCCAGGGGATGGATCCCAGGAGCAATCAGGGGGCTGATTGCTCCTGGCTGATTCTGCTCTGGCGTAGACAGCTGCCGGAGGGGCCTACGGGCTCATAGCTGCAGCTCCCAGGGGCTTCTGCACTGTGGCTGCTGAGTGGTTCCTCTGGCCTTTCCATGTCTGTGGCTCGGATCTCCTCTGTGTCTGTCTCAGGTCCAGGAGGGCACCTCGGTGGCTCCTCGCACTCGCTATTGCATGTTTTTATGTAGACACCTTCTATACACAAGCGCACTCACATTCAAACCCACAGGTGTTTAGATTCAGGAGTTAAAAAATACATAGTTTTTAGTTTGCTTACTCAGGTGGGCCAACAGGAGTCTCTCTAGGAACTTCATGATGTGGGATGTCAGGGCAACAGGTCTATAGACATTGAGGACTGATGGGTGAGTTTTCTTTGGTACCGGAACAAGACAGGAGGTCTTCCACAACACTGGAACGTTCTGGGCCAGGCTAAGGTGGAACAGGTGCTCCAGAATCCCATAGAGCTGCTCTGCACAGGCCTTCAGGACAGGGCTAACACGATCTGGACCTGCAGCCTTATTCCGGTTCAGTCTTTCTAGTTGCCTCTTTAACTGACTTCTTGAGACACACAGGCATTCATCAGCGTCTTCTGATTTGGTTGAAGGCAAACGTAGAAGCAGAAGGGTCTATGGCTGAGGTGGAAGATAAAATATTAAGGTTTGACAGAAAAGCTGTGGGTCAAAGGAGGGTGGGGTGTCGGTTTGGCTGTAGGCAGGAGAGGAGGATGCTGAGCTTGTTTCTGAACTGAACCTATTAAAGAATGCGTTTAGTTCATTGGCTCTGTCCAGACATTCATCAATATGATCGTCCTTCTCCTTGAAGCCTGTGATCTTTTCATCCCTTACCACACATCTCTGATACTGTTTTGCTGGAGCTTGCTGCTGAATAACTAAGTTAGCAAAATGATACAATCCTGTCTTGTTAAGTGACCACTAAGAAAGGCGGTCAATTATGTGATCAGAGCATTTTTTTATATTTGTCTTTCAGAATGAAGAATGCCTCATCAACATAACCTCCTCTCAGCCCAATGTGACTGTGGATCTAAACATCCATTTTGCAGCAACAACAGACACTGGTAATTACAGTTGCAGGACTGATCCACCTGATACAATTAGCCCTCTAGTCTACATTCAGATAACAGGTAAGATAATTGCAACTTTGTCTCAATGGAAGCTTCACTGGTGCCACCCTGCCCCTCTGGGTGGCAAAAAAAACTTTTCCATAAATGTTCTGAGCCTGTTTTGTCTTGTTCAGGGTCACACAAAGAGCCTGAGCCTGTCCCAACAGTCAGTGGGCAAGAGACAGCATATGCCCAAGAAAGGTTAACAGGCCATCAGAGGGAAGGTAAAGAAATTCTATAGAATTTAGTTGGTAGGAGCAACAAGAAGACCAAAATTCTAATTACTCCAAAACAGCAACAACCTGGAAACATGTATTATGACTTTTTATGATGACACGTTGTGGAAAAAATCATATTTACCAAAGAAGGAGATCGATGATCATCACTCAGTCATCTTTATTAATTTAGCCTTATAAGGAAGACAGATTTCCTGTCACGATGGGGAATTTTAGTTTGGGATTGGATCTTGTTTTTTCAGTCAGGTGTTTTTCTGTTTGCTTCTGATTATGGTAGCTTTAGGTTCTAGCTTCAGGTGCATTTTCCGTTTCTTATAGATTTGTCTAGGTTCTGCTTTGCTCTGTGTTCTTATGGGTTTGATGATTGTCTGCTTAGATCTGTTCCTCCTGTTTTTAGTTATGAAGTTTATTTCCTGCCTTGTCCTTCGTGTCTCTGTTCTCTCCCCTGTGTTCTGGTTCCCTGGGTTTGTTCCTCGTCTAGCTCCTCATGTTCCTGTTACTCCTAAATTGGTTTACCTGCCTCTCAGTCTCTTTGTCTGTCCACAACTGTGTCCTGTTCCCCCTGATTATCTGCCCTATTGTTTCTGTTTGCCTCCTTCTGTATTTAAGTCTGTTTATGTTCATTGTTCCCCGCGGTGTTGTTATGTCTTTTTGGGTTTTGTCCTTTGCTTCGGATCCTGGTATGTTCTGGTTCTGTCTTTTGATATACTTTGTAATCAGGATTATCTTGCCACCCGGCGCCACGCCTGCATGTAAGTGGACTCTTATAAATTAAAGAAGGAGTTTCCAACTCACCCTGCTGTCTCCTCGCTCGTCTGCATTTTCGGTCCAGCCTAAACAACTTCATGACATTTCCAACATCAGACGTGCTACTGAGCTGAGCCGAATCTGTTCTGACCAGACAAAGGTGAAACACCTCCTTATATCAACATTGTAAAATCCCAATGCAGCCCCCCTCTAGGACGAGCAGATGTGAGAAATTGAATTAATTCCCTCCTCGACGTCTCGGGTCCTCTGTGATACACTCCCCCTTTAGCTTGTAAATGCAGTGGGGATGACCAGCAGGAGGAAGCAGGAAGGAAGGTGAAAGCCAGTGTCAGATCAGACAGATCGTCACCTCAGAAGGACAAAAGCATTTAAATTTTACTATCACACATCATACAGTCTTTACAAACTTGTACTCGTACTCGTCGTCTTCCCCTTATCCGGGACCGGGTCGCGGGGCAGCAACTAAGCAGAGACACCCAGACGTCCCTCTCCCCAGACACCTCCTCCAGCTCCCTCCGGGGGAGCCCAAGGCGTTCCCCAGGCCAGCCGAGAGACGTAGTCCCTCCAGCGTGTCCTGGGCCGTTTCCCCCGGGCCTCCTCCCGGTTGGGGCGTGGGCCTGGATCACCTCCCGAGGAAGGCGTCCAAGAGGCATCCGGTATAGATGCCCGAGCCACCTCAACTGGCTCCTCTCAATGTGGAGGAGCAGTGGCTCTACTCCGAGCCCCTCCCGGATGCCGAGCTCCTCACCCTATCTCAAAGGGGAGTGCCCGGCCACCCTCGGAGGAAGCTCATTTCAGCCGCTTGTATCCGGGATCTCGTTCTTTCGGTCATGACCCAAAGTTCATGGCCATAGGTGAGGTAGGAACGTAACCGACCGGTAAATAGAGAGCTTTGCTTTTCGGCTCACTCTCTCTTCACCACAACGGACCGGCACAGCGCCCCCATTACTTCAGCAGCCGCACCGATCCATCTGTTGATTCTCCCGCTCCATTCTTCCCTCCTCGTGAACAAGACCCGAGATACTTGAACTCCTCCATTTGAGGCAGGACTCTCCCCCAAAAACTGAAGAGGACAAGCCACCCTTTTCCGGTCGAGTACCATGGCCTCTGACTTGGAAGAGCTGATCTTCATCCCAGCCGCTTCCCACTGGGTTTGCAAACCCTGCCCCAGCGCATGCTGTAGGTCTTGGTTTAGAGGGGGCCAGCAAGACCACGTCATCTGGAAAAAGAAGAGACGAAATCCACTGGTCCCCATACCAGACCCCCTCCGGCCCTTGGCTGCGCCTAGAAATCCTGTCCATAAAAGTTATGAACAGGACCGGTGACAAAGGGCAGCCCTGCCGGAGTCCAACATGCACCGGGAACAGGTCCGACTTAGTGCCAGCAATGCGGACCAAACTCCTGCTCCGCTTATACAGGGACCGGATGGCCCCTAATAAAGGGCCCCCGATTGCATACTCCTGGAGCACCCCCCACAGGGCATCACGAGGGACACAGTCGAATGCTTTCTCCAGGTCCACAAAACACATGTGGACCGGTTGGGCAAACTCCCATGAACCCTCGAGTACCCTGTAGAGGGTATAGAGCTGGTCCAGTGCTCCACGGCCGGGACGAAAACCACACTGCTCATCCAAGCAAACTTTTCACCAAAAACTGAAGATTCCCCATTGAGGACCGAAACATTTAGGTCAGCCACAGTCTAGAACAGAAATGTTATTTAAGGTTGAAACGGGTCACAAAAAGTTGGACTTTACTGAAGAACATAGATATTTTGACAGCTTTAGTGTTTTTACTAGTTTTTAGTATAAAGTATTTGAAGATATTAGAATATAATATCATCTCATGTAAGTCAAAACAGGTATTTGGTTTTCTTTCACCTAGTGTGTCTTCAGCTGACTTATGTTTTGAGTCAATTTACACACAGAAGTGCACACATCCAGTCTCCATCCAGTGTTCAGTGGCTATATAGACTGTACAACTGAGGCCTTAATTACTGTTTACATCTTTTTCTACCAAATATAGCAGTTCAGAAAATATCCATTTAATGATTTACTCAGCTGGCCTTTCCCACGTTCCATTATCAACACCTTTTCAAATTTGCAACCGGGATAACAGAAGGAAGCTAATGTGCGTGATTTTTAGCAGTTAGCTGCATTGGCACCATTCAAAATGAATGATTTACAGGGGTTGGACAATGAAACTGAAACACCTGTCATTTTAGTGTGGGAGGTTTCATGGCTAAATTGGACCAGCCTGGTAGCCAGTATTCATTGATTGCACATTGCACCAGTAAGAGCAGAGTGTGGAAGTTCAATTAGCAGGGTAAGAGCACAGTTTTGCTCAAAATATTGAAATGCACACAACATTATGGGTGACATACCAGAGTTCAAAAGAGGACAAATTGTTGGTGCATGTCTTGCTGGCGCATCTGTGACCAAGACAGCAAGTCTTTGTGATGTATCAAGAGCCACGGTATCCAGGGTAATGTCAGCATACCACCAAGAAGGACGAACCACATCCAACAGGATTAACTGTGGACACAAGAGGAAGCTGTCTGAAAGGGATGTTCGGGTGCTAACCCGGATTGAATCCAAAAAACATAAAACCACGGCTGCCCAAATCACGGCAGAATTAAATGTGCACCTCAACTCTCCTGTTTCCACCAGAACTGTCCGTCGGGAGCTCCACAGGGTCAATATACACGGCCGGGCTGCTATAGCCAAACCTTTGGTCACTCATGCCAATGCCAAACGTCGGTTTCAATGGTGCAAGGAGCGCAAATCTTGGACAATGGCTGTGGACAATGTGAAACATGTATTGTTCTCTGATGAGTCCACCTTTACTGTTTTCCCCACATCCGGGAGAGTTACGGTGTGGAGAAGCCCCAAAGAAGCGTACCACCCAGACTGTTGCATGCCCAGAGTGAAGCATGGGGGTGGATCAGTGATGGTTTGGGCTGCCATATCATGGCATTCCCTTGGCCCAATACTTGTGCTAGATGGGCGCGTCACTGCCAAGGACTACCGAACCATTCTTGAGGACCATGTGCATCCATTGGTTCAAACATTGTATCCTGAAGGCGGTGCCGTGTATCAGGATGACAATGCACCAATACACACAGCAAGACTGGTGAAAGATTGGTTTGATGAACATGAAAGTGAAGTTGAACATCTCCCATGGCCTGCACAGTCACCAGATCTAAATATTATTGAGCCGCTTTGGGGTGTTTTGGAGGAGCGAGTCAGGAAACGTTTTCCTCCACCAATATCATGTAGTGATCTGGCCACTATCCTGCAAGAAGAATGGCTTAAAATCCCTCTGACCACTGTGCAGGACTTGTATATGTCATTCCCAAGACAAATTGACGCTGTATTGGCCGCAAAAGGAGGCCCTACACCATACTAATAAATTATTGTGGTCTAAAACCAGGTGTTTCGGTTTCATTGTCCAACCCCTGCATATCTGCAGAGACCACAAGCCTTTCCCCTATCTGCATACTATTTTCTAATTACTGTTACACAAAAGGCACACACCATACCATACACTGGTTGTGTTCCCATTTGAAGTTCAGTTCAGATTTTCTGTTTTTTTTATAATAAATTTATACCAAATGTCAACCTGTACATCCAGCTCATATCCAGTTACAGCGTTCAAACTGATCAAAAGTCAGTTTAAATTAATCCAATTCATTCTAATACAATCAAATTGTACTATAACATTGAGATCTAATTACACACAATCAAGTTCGATCCGAACCATAGTAGTATCAATTGGTAAAAAGTTATCCATGAAACTCAGGAGTTTTTATTGAGTCTTTTATTTAACTCTTCAGAAGTACTTCATGCCGAGTGAGCATGGCAGCAGTTGAAAGGAAGGACTCTATTTAAACAGCAAGAGACTTTCAGCAGGTGGTCTATGTTTTTCAAATAAAGTTTAACTTGCTTATTAATGGAATAACCACTTTTTGCTCCAGGCAGCCAGTCAACATCATCTACCCTGACCACACCGAGCAGCCAGAAATTTTGCAGCACAGATCAACATAGTAGTAAAGCAGGTGACGACTCAGGTCTTTTTTCTTCTATTAGGTCTGTTTACCTTTGTGGCTTTTCTGTTACTTTTTGTGCTCATCTTAAAGCAGGCTGTCCAACTCAGTCCTCACAGGCCGACATCCTGCGAATTTTAGAAGAGTAACAATATCAAGCTCGCATGTATCAAATTACTGAATTACCTTCTCAGCATGCCATCATGTTCTCCAACTGACTTTGGACACCACTTTCTTAAAGCATATTAATTTGCCAAATTGCATAGTATTCATTATGCAATTTGGCAATTTAATATGCAAAATTGCCAAATTGCATAATGAATACTATGCAATTTGTCAATTTAACGTGCTTTAAATTGACAAATTGCATGGTATTCATTATGTATAGTATGTCCATAGTAATAGTTAATGAGCAGGGCTCTTCATATCTATGGTAAATGGCCTGCACTTGTATAGCTCTTCAACAAGTCCGAGGACCCCAAGGCGCTTCAAACTACAATCAGTCATCCACCAATTTATACACACATTCACACACTGACAGTGGTAGACTACATTGTAACCACAGCTGCCCTGGGGCAGACTGACAGAACTGAGCAATATCTATGGCTGTGGACTGTGTCTGTCACCTATTTTTCTATGCAGCCCTGCCCCTGATGCCAGAAAAACAGACTGAAAAGGGGGGTGGGTACTTTTCTTTTCACCCAGGGCCCATTCCAGGGAGGCACCCTCAAAAAACATGAAATATGGGTTTTATGGCATTTTGTTACACTTTTTAATTAATTAGCGTTGTAATGAAATTCAGCCTGGCTGAATGAAGTGGCTGAGATATTGAAATTTTGGATTAACATTAATGGATGTTCTCCAAGGCTCCTTTTTTAATGGTGCACATAGTTTAGTCCACACCTGCCCACAGTCTCTTCAGCTGAGTTAGAAATAGGAGATTCCACCCTGGTAGGTGGATGGGCAGGAAGCAGGGAAAATCCCTGTTTTTCCCCAAGAAAGGGAATTTTATTTCACTTCAAATTCAATTCAAAAATACTTTATTAATCCCGAAGGGAATCTAAACATATTGTAACTCATACTATGCTGGTTTCTTCAAAGAGTCGTTGTAGATGCTGATGGCTGTGGGCAGGAAGGATCTCCTTTAGAGGTCTGTCTTACAGCAGATCTGAAGAAGCCTCTGACTGAAGACACTCTGTTGTTGTACAACAGTCTGATGAAGAGGATGCTCAGGGTTCTCCATAATGTTCTTCATTTTATGAAGAATCCTTCATCAACAAAATGAGCAACTGAAAACTATAAGAAAGGAGAGATGAAAGAAGCAAGCAGGACAACAAACACACAGCTTAAGTTAATGTCAGCTACAGATGTCTCAAAGTGACATAAGTGCTTTATTTTGACAACCTAGATTAATTTCTGTCATAAATTTATCACCACTAGAGTTATAATTTGATTAAGAGATGTAACAGACCTTGCGCTAAAAACAGTTAAACTTTGTACCAACATTTTAGCCCAGGCTAAACTAATTTTATTACCAAATGATCTGCCATAATTTTAAAAATTTAAAACTGATTAAATAATAAAACAATGGAGGCTAATTCACAACCTTAAGGCTATTATGAATGAGGAGGAAGGCAGAGTCATATAATCATATGACTCACTGCTAGTATCTTTGATTCAGATGCACTGCCTTCTAAAAAATTAGATCTTATAATGAAAGTAGAATGCACAGTATATCTACAGAGTAACAAATCAGTCAGGAGGTACAACAAAAAGCATAACTCACGTGCCTTTGCAGTCAAAGCTTGACAAAAGTGTAACTGCATAGGAAACGTATATATTATAACCTTTTAGTGCCACTGCAACACTTTTATAAAGAATAAGAATCATATTTCTCATTTAGCGTGTCAGAAAGATGGGAGAATGAAACTTGTCTTTCAGACCAGCAACAAAAAATACATAAAGCAATGCAATATACAAAGATAAATTAAAGTATACCAGAATAGAATAATGTGCATTTAAAAACAAAAACAGAACCCAGAGGGTTATTTATGGGGTTAAGTTCATATGCTATGCAGCCACAGAAAAGAGGCTGTTCTTTCCTGAGGCGTGTGTACATTTTTCTTATATGGGGTCTGTCACTGAAGCAGAGTGGTATGGTGAGAAAGAAAATGATGTAAGTAAAGAAAATGGTGAATTTTTCTGAAGGTAGTAAGGAGGACAAGGAGAAGACATAAGAGGTAGGTGAAGACATTTAAAGGCTGAGCAGTGCTGGCATTTAGGCATTTGCTCAGTATAGGCATTGAGCTAAGATCATGTTATCATACAACAGTCCCAGAATTTCAGCAATGCCCCTGGACACAGCACAGTCTTTTAGGAGTTCTACAGTTCTGGTCTTTTTACTGCACTTTTTAAATATGGCTTATTTTACTATGCAAAAATGTTACTGCACCTTTTTTTTTGGTAAAAACCTGAACAAAAGGCCTCATATGTATTCACCTGTATATCTGCAGGCCTGCAGGGTCAGATGTGGTATTGGATGCTTCTGGGAAAAGCTGCAGTGCTCCTCTTCAGTTTGGTCTCCTTGGCATACAATGCAAGAGAGGATAAGACATAAGGACAATGCTCCATGCACCACAGCAACATCCTCAGCTGTAATGCAACCGTCTGGCTTATTAATAATGTATGCCTTGTGCCTAAAAATATTAAGATCTCAGCGTCAAGTCAAATTTAACTTTTTTGTTGTGGAAATGCATTACTGTGTAAATACTATTCTGTTGAAACAGACATATTTTAATGTATAAGCATTTTACATGGACAATAAAATGCAATGGATGTACATTTGTTCTTCCTGTAATGATTTTTGTTTTTTTTTTTGGTTTTGGGCTTTTCCCATTTTTGTTCTCACCACTGAATTTTGGAATCTCTTTCTGTTTATTGTTTTAGAGGTGGTGCTGTAGTTGTTTAGCTTTGTTTTCTTGTGGATGTTTTCATTTCATATAGTGCTTTCAGGTTTATGTTCTGTTAGTTATGTTTCTTAGGTTTGATCATGCCAGCCTGTCCATGCCGTTTTCTGCCACCACCTTCTGAAGTGAGTTTTATTAATTAAATCAGTTTTACTCACCACCGATGCTCAAGTACGTAATTTGCGGGGGTGGGGGGTTAGGGGGGTTAGCTGGGTTGTGACCCCCCCCAAAAATTTGATCAAGTCAATATGACCCCCCTCAATATGATAACATCACTCCGATTTACAAATAAATAATGCATAAAAACTTGTTGAATTTCTTTTATTTTCATTTGCCAGCAAAATAACATCATCATCTGGTAATGTAACCCTCCTCCTCCTCCCAAAAACTTGCTATCCACCAAGCCTTCACTGTTTGCTGTAGGCCTACTTTTGATTCAGTCGCTGGTGAGAGTGGTTGTACTCTCAAAAACAGACAACGATTTTTCACTGTTGGTCGACAGCAACACCTTGTAAAAAATTATAAAAATCAAAATGAGGTAAATCAATATGCATTGTTAAGTTCTCTATGCCGCTCGCACACGCCTGTACACGCAGACACACTGAATGGTGGTGGATGTAGACTAGCTCCTAAATACACAGGTGCTTTGTTAGACCTGTGACCTGGACCTCTGGGGCTGGAGCTCTAGATGTTCTCAGAACAGCCCCGAATCTCATAAACGAAGTTATTTAGGAGTTCATGTCTGTTCAAAAGATGCATTAAGCCCCAAAATGGCAGACTTCACATTTTCATTAAAAACTATCAGATTTGTTTCTATTGTGTTCCATATAATCACTGCCCGCTCCACCAAACCTGACAATGAGTCTAAAGGAAAAGAAGGCAAAAAGTGGTTATTTGCGCACACGCTGCACTGCGACTGCGCAACTACGTGCACAGGCTCAGGCGGAATGGCAATTTGTCCGTTCTGGAAGTCCAGAACTGCTGTTCGGTCCAGGAGCGTCGGCCTGCCTCATTAATCACCCGAAAAGTTACACTGAGCTCCTCAAACAGGGCAACAATAGGGGAGACGGCTCATTTCAGAGCAGCCGTGGAGCCAACCAGAGAGTAGGAGCCTGGAGGGTGTGTTCGCCCAGGAATAGGTGGAAGCAGAGCGACTTAACCCAGACTGAAGTTAGCATTAAACCTGAGAGCTGGCTCAGAATGGGCTAATTGTAAGCTAGCGCTAATCACTGATTCACCCAGTAAGACATGAGGTGGAGGTTCACTAATGAGCATCATCAGGGTCATGATGAGGGACCTTTACCTGAGTTATGGGTGAAGTTAAATGGCCTGGCCGTGATGGAAAAAAGAAGAACACTCTCTGTGAGCTTCTAGCTGGATCTGCATCGTGATGTGAAAAATATCTGATCTTTAGTCGAAATTAAAGCATTTAATCCTAAAGTTACTAAACACATTAAAAGGTCCTTCAGATCATCAAATTGCAACCCATGGCTGCAGCTGATCCAATAGTCCAGTTCTACATGTAGACAGAACCAGGTGTTGCTCAGTAAACCAGGATAATATCTCCTGGTGCCAGTAAGACAGAGTAGAAATAGAAAAGTGAGCCTCCCTCTCTCCTATGTTCTGAACATACATCCTAAAGATACAGCTATGGGTTGTTTAAAGGTGCAGAATTGATACGAAATAAATCAAAGCAATTAATCACAGATGGACCATTAGTCAGTTAACTGTTTTATTTTTCTGAATAATACATGTAATATGTAATATTAAATAAACTAAACTCATGGAAAAAGGATACAGTTTTACTCAATGTATTACATACAGGGGTTGGACAATGAAACTGAAACATCTGGTTTTAGACCACAATAATTTATTAGTATGGTGTAGGGCCTTCTTTTGCGGCCAATACAGCGTCAATTCGTCTTGGGAATGACATATACAAGTCCTGCACAGTGGTCAGAGGGATTTTAAGCCATTCTTATGCAGGATAGGGCCCAGGTCACTACGTGATACTGGTGGAGGAAAACGTTTCCTGACTCGCTCCTCCAAAACACCCCAAAGCGGCTCAATAATATTTAGATCTGGTGACTGTGCAGGCCATGGGAGATGTTCAACTTCACTTTCATGTTCATCAAACCAATCTTTCACCAGTCTTGCTGTGTGTATTGGTGCATTGTCATCCTGATACACGGCACCACCTTCAGGATACAATGTTTGAACCATTGGATGCACATGGTCCTCAAGAATGGTTCGGTAGTCCTTGGCAGTGACGCGCCCATCTAGCACAAGTATTGGGCCAAGGGAATGCCATGATATGGCAGCCCAAACCATCACTGATCCACCCCCATGCTTCACTCTGGGCATGCAACAGTCTGGGTGGTACGCTTCTTTGGGGCTTCTCCACACCGTAACTCTCCCGGATGTGGGGAAAACAGTAAAGGTGGACTCATCAGAGAACAATACATGTTTCACATTGTCCACAGCCGTTGTCCAAGATTTGCGCTCCTTGCACCATTGAAACCGACGTTTGGCATTGGCATGAGTGACCAAAGGTTTGGCTATATTGGCACAGCCGTGTATATTATACTGTGGAGCTCCCGACGGACAGTTTTGGTGGAAACAGGAGAGTTGAGGTGCACATTTAATTCTGCCATGATTTGGGCAGTCGTGGTTTTATGTTTTTTGGATACAATCCGGGTTAGCACCCGAACATCCCTTTCAGTCAGCTTCCTCTTGCGTCCACAGTTAATCCCGTTGGATGTGGTTCGTCCTTCTTGGTGGTATGCTGACATTACCCTGGATACCGTGGCTCTTGATACATCACAAAGACTTGCTGTCTTGGTCACAGATGCGCCAGCAAGACGTGCACCAACAATTTGTCCTCTTTTGAACTCTGGTATGTCACCCATAATGTTGTGTGCATTTCAATATTTTGAGCAAAACTGTGCTCTTACCCTGCTAATTGAACCTTCACACTGTGCTCTTACTGGTGCAATGTGCAATCAATGAAGACTGGCTACCAGGCTGGTCCAATTTAGCCATGAAACCTCCCACACTAAAATGACAGGTGTTTCAGTTTCATTGTCCAACCCCTGTACATACCACTTTATGTATATATGTATTAATAACTCTAATATTAGCACTGATAACAGGACAAAATGTGAGAGTCCAAGAAAGGTCCAGGATGAGGCTCCATGTTCTATTGTAAACACCTTTTTCTCTACAGAAAGTGTTTTATAGTAAAAACTGAACTAATGACTCAGTGGAGAACAACAGACTAAGTGAAATGAAGGGCTGGAAAGATGGCAGTAAAACTACAGGTTCATGAAAGAAGGAACATATTTTAATGAAATGTTGGGATAGTTTACAGCATAATTAAAATAAATAAATGTGTTTTTAGGAGGTTACCATTCCATTAAAATCTAAGATTTTAAAGGAATTTTATAGCAGTGTTCTTTTTAGAAATGTAAGAAATTATGACAATGGAGCCTCAGATGTGGGAGAGAGAGTGAGAGAGTAAAATTTTAAAAAGTCATTTACATAGATGAGAAAAGCACATTTATTTGAGCCACAGAAAAAAATTTTCTAAATATCACAAAATGTGGCGTTATCTGGTTCAGCCAAATATCTTTTATCGGTTATAAACTGTTAATCTTCATCCTTCACTTAAACTACTAAATAAAAATTAAAACCAAGTCAAATTATTTTGAAGCTTTTGAAACATTCAAGCAGTCATGAATATAAAGGTGCTTTAAAAATGTTAAATATTTGGTTCTGTGTTAGAAAAAAGATGAAGTTAAAGTAAGCTTTTTATTAATTGCTGAACTGATGTGGAACAGAAAACTGCAGAATAAATACAAAGAAAACAGCACAGTTAAGTAAATCACAGTAAAAGCATTAGAATCAGTTTCTAAAACAAGAACGCAAAATTAGCCTGACTTCTTTTACAAAAGTAAATGATTCAATAAATAAACAACTAAGCAGAGAACTTAATCCCCCCAATGCTAGAACCAAAGTTACGCTCTTGCCGATGCTTCCTGCTCGTCTGCATTCTGGGGTCCTCCGCTACACTGCACCTGACACTTCCATTTATTTAGGCCTTTATTTAGCGAGGAAATAAAGGAAAACTGCAAATTGTCTCTCAGATAAGCCTTACTGAATGAATGAATGAATGAATCAATGAATGAATGAATCAATGAATGAATGAATCAATCAATCAATAGTCTTTGGACACTCACCAGTAAGAGAAAATATCAGTGAAGTAGGTGTAGGTCTTCATTAAAAACATATTCACCATCATAACATAATGTTACAACAGCCATGAAACCCACTTACGCCACATTACCTAGTGCTTTTGGCCACACTGCCTTGTGAACACTTGTTTTATCTTCAATGCTTAAAAGCATCATGTCTTTCTTAGTACTTGAACGTTAGACCACCTGGATAAACTAGGTCCTGTAACCTTATTTTCTTTACTGCAAATGGGGCTAAAACACAGGCTAATGAGACATTGATGTCCCATATAATTAGAGCTATGATTTTCCCTCATAAGCTTTACTTCAGAGAGATGAGACATTTCAACACAAGACTCTTTTAACCTTTTGTGCACATCTGTGAAAACACAAAAACACCCAATGATCACTACCCAATGAAACTATCAGGACCCCCTTCAGTTTGCTTATCGCTGTGGAGTTGGAGTTGAAGATGCCATCATACAGCTGCTTCACCAAAAACCACTGTCATCTGGACAAAGCCAGCAGCACTGTGAGGATCATGTTCTTTGATTTCTCCAGTGCATTTAACACAATTCAACCTGATTTGCTTTGTCAGAAACTCCAGAAGACTCGGGTGGAGGCCTCAACAATCTCCTGGATCAAAGACTACCTGAAAAGGAGACCACAGTTTGTGAGACTGAAGGGTTGTGTGTCTAACCAGGTAGTCAGCAGCACAGGAGCACCACAGGGGACTGTACTCTCACCATTCCTCTTCACTCTGTACACCTCAGACTTCCAGTACAAGACAGACTCCTGTCATCTACAGAAATACTTAGATGATTTTGCAGTTGTTGGGTGGACCGGAGATGGACAAGAAGCTGAGTACAGGAAGGTGGTGGACCGCTTTGTGGCATCATCTCATCTTGAACATGAGTTCAAGATGAGATAATTTCAAACAAAGGAGATGACTGTAGATTTTAAGAGAAACAGGAATAGGTCAAACACTATTTCTATCATGGGAGAAGAGGTGGAGGTGGTGGAGGAGTATAAATACCTCGGTGTTCACCTGGACAACAGACTGGAGTGGAGATGCAACTGTGAAGCCGTCTACAAGAAGGGACAGAGCAGACTGTACTTCTTGAGGAAGCTTAGGTCCTTTGGTGTTTGCAGCAAGATGCTGCATATCTTCTATAAGTCTGTTGTGGAGACTGTGATCTCTTCTGCCATCATCTGCTGGGGTAGCAGCATCAGAGCCAGGGACCTAAAAAAGCTCAACAAGCTGATAAAGAAGGCTGGCTCTGTTCTGGGGACTCCTCTGGAACCTCTGGAGATCATTGTGCAAAGAAGGATTCTTCATAAAATGAAGAACATTATGGAGAACCCTGAGCATCCTCTTCATAAGACTGTCCTACAACAACAGAGTGTCTTCAGTCAGAGGCTTCTTTAGATCTGCTGTAAGACAGACCTCTACAGGAGATCCTTCCTGCCCACAGCCATCAGCATCTACAACGGCTCTATGAAGAAACCTTCTTAATGAGCTACAACAACATTTAATTTCCCTTTGGGATTAATAAAGCATTTTTGAATTGAATTGATCTGGGAGTTTTTTTATGGTTGCCATGGTAGCACTTTGATGCATTGCTTATATTCAAACACAAACATAATTCCAAAGCATTTTTCTTTAATTTCCCTCAATTTCTTTATAATAGTAATTTCTGTTGAGAGGATTTTGCTTTCTGACAAGAGGTAAGGAGAGGAAGAAAATGATGAAAGTGAAGGAACCAATGTCAAACAGGAAAATGTATTGTTGTCACATGGTGTAGACAATACTGGAATGGAAATGTTTTTAAAGGAAAACTGCAGTTTTCTCCTATATAAGCCTCATTGAATGAATGGATGACAAATTCTGCAAAGAGGAAAGAGAGAGGGAGGAAGTTCAAAGCGGTCTGTTGCTAGAAGTCAGGTGAAGAGGCACCTGGACAGAGAGGGCTGCAGGTCCAAATGGTGTCAGCTTCAGAGTCCTGAAGGTTTGTGAAGAGCAGCTCTGTGGGACTCTGTAGAACCTCTTCAACCTTAGCCTGACCAGGAGAAGGTTCCAGTGTTGTGGAAGACCTACTGTTTTGTTTCCCTTTAATTGAAGTGAATTGAATCGAATCGAATTGAATTGAATTTCCCTTTGGGATGAATAAGGTATTTTTTAATTTGAATTCAGTACCAAAAAAAAAACCTCACCAATTAGTCTCACTCATGTGATGATCATGTTCTTTGATTTCTCCAGTGCATTTAACAGAATTCAGCCTGATTTGCTTTATCAGAAACTCCAGAAGACTCAGTTGGAGGCCTCAACAATCTCCTGGATCAAAGACTACCTGACAAACAGACTACAAACAGACTGAAGGGTTGTGTGTCTAACCAGGTAATCAGCAGCACAGGAGCACCACAGGGGGCTGTACTCTCAAAATTATTTTCCTTTAAAACCTGTGGAGATCATTGTGCAAAGAAGGATTCTTCATAGAATGAAGAACATTATGGAGAACCCTGAGCACCCTTCTCATGAGACTGTTGTACAACTGAATGTTTTCAGTCAGAGGCTTCTTCAGATCTGCTGTTACACCACTACAGGAGACCCTTCCTGCCCACAGCCATCAGCATCTACAACAGCTCTTTGAAGAAACCTGCAAAATATGAGCTACAACAGCCTTTAATTTTCCTTTGGGGGAAAAAAAAAAATGAATATTGTTGGGTGCATGATGGTGCAGTTGGTAGCATTGTTGCCTTGCAGCAAGAAGGTCCTGGGTTTGACTCCTGGCCGGGGGTCTTTCTGCATGGAGTTTACATGTTCTCCCTGTGCATGCGTGGGCTCTCACCTGGTACTCTGGCTTCCTCCCACAGTCCAAAAACATGACTTTTGGTTAACTGGTCACTCTAAATTGCCCTTAGGTGTATGAGTGAGTGTGTGCATGGTTGTTTGTGTGTTGCCCTGCGATGGACTGGCGACCTGTCCAGGGTGTACCCTGCCTCTCACCCATAGACTGCTGGAGATAGGCACCAGCTCCCCTGCGACCCACTATGGAATAAGCGGTAGAAAATGACTGATTGACTAAATGATTTAATAGAATTTGATTATACTGACATAAGATCTACTGTAGATGTTAACCCATGATGAACCACACTCCGTACCAGTTGGTGGCGATAATGCACACCTTACACTTTTTGCCAATAAACAGAAGAAGAAAAAAGGAGTTCTGTGGAGGGTTGTGGTTCTGTCTCACGCTCCAATCCTGTAGGAAGCGCTAAACGCTCCTTTCACCAACAAGCGATCACGAAGAAACGCCATCATGGCGGCCTCCTGTAGCAATTTGATCTACCAGTGAAGGCCGCAGTTACCAAAAAAATCTTAATTCTTACAACGTAGGAAGAACTTGGACCGCAGCTGTAACATGTTTCCAGAAGCTACACGGTGTTTTAAAGCAGCAGTTCCTTTATTTCCTCCAAATGCTTTCCTGAATGCTTCCAAACTGTCCGCACATGGAGGACCAAGCAGCCTTCAGATCCGGAGGAACCTCAGGGTCAGCCACCGTTTGGCAGCCAAAGTAGCCCCTCCGAAGAAACCCAGGGAGAAGGTGGAAATCCCCGGGCTGGAGGTGGTGACCTACGGAGACAGGATGCACTATGTGCCTGGTCTGGCTAAGCCCGAATACCCTCGATGGGAGAGGAGCTACAAGGACCCGAGGTACTACAGGTCTCCCCCCGCTCCGGAGATGCCGCTGTATAAAAACAAACAGTGCTATGTGTTCAACCAGAGGACAAGCGTGCTGGAAGGTAGGCTGCTGTAGCTGGGGTACCTTAAAAACACGCTGCGGATGTGTAAACTGTCCTCTCTGTGATGCAAGGCTTCATCATTATGGAGCTGAGCTGGATTTATGAATGTTGGTTTTGTTTTGTGATCAGGAAAATGTATCAGAACATCCCACTGTCACTCTGATAATAAAAAATAACAGGTTCAACACTAATATATAACATGAAGTTCATTTGCATCAGCTTGATTAAAGACCTTTTAAATAGAGAAGTGGAACTGTGTGTGTAATGTGGAAACATTCATGTTTCATGTCAGACAACAATCTGAAAAGGTGAAAATAAGTGAGGTTTTATACTGCTCCTAACATCCAGACGAGCATCAAGGCCGACCTGTCATCAGATTATTCCAACAAAGCTGCTTCCATTTAATGTGCGTCTTTGTTTCAGGTGTCCGCCAGGCTGCGTGGTTGACCAAAACCTACGTGATCCCTGGTCTGCCGCCTCACCTCATCGCACTGGGGGCAACGCCTGAAAACCAGCTGCCGAACCAGGATGAGCGCGTGCAGAACGCTATCAAACATGCCCGGTTCTGGGACACAACGGAGCCACGGCCGAGAAAAGAGAAGTACAGGTAGGCTCACTTATTAAAGTGGTTGACTTGCTGAATATAATAATACTAATAATTTTATTTATAAAGAGCTTTCAATCAAAGTGCTGTACAGGTAGGTTAAAAACAGACATTAAAAAACAAATTATTAAAAATAACAGAAAATGAAAACTGTTGAAAATAACTCACCACAGATATCAAAGGGAAAACAAGTGGGTCTTTAGCTTTTTAAAACCAGCCACTGAGCATGCCTGTCTTACATCCACTGTTGCAAAGTTTAGCTGGACATTAGAAGCAGGCAGAAGGATAGAGGACTGAGCGACAAAGACCGAATCCTCTGGAAACCTACAGAAAACCCTTCTGGATCAAGGATTAATCCACGTTATCCTGTTCTGTGTCTGTGAGGCATGAGCGGCACAAAAATAAAAAGATTGATACAAACAAAACATGATGTAAAGTGGTAACATGAGAGTGGACTGGGAACCTTCAGCATTTCTATTAACAGAAGAAAAGAAACGACCACTCTCAGCACTCCATACTTGTATGAAGAGAACAAAAAGAAAATGCAAGGGAACCCAGTCAAAGAGGAACAGGTGAAGAAAGATTCAAAATAACAGAACATTTAAGCATATTAGGCCTTAAGTGCACCGATTATTACTCGCAAAAGTCCGTTTATACACCATCAAATAGTTGAAATCATCTCACATCCACAGTGTAACAGGTCAAATCAGTCCAGTAGGTAGAGATGCACTAATCAGGCATTTACTGGCTGATACTAATTTTTGTTTTGTAATGTATCAAGGACCAAACAGAAGAAAAAAATAGATGCGAGGTTGTAGTTTGGAATCCATGAAAAAATGAAGAGGTTATAAAATTATTCCTGTTTATGAATCAAATATTATGTCCCTAACCTCTTTTCATTAGACTTACCTGAAAATAAAGTGCATTATGGACTTGCTGTTTGTTGTTGCATATACTGAGTCTATTTGATACATTTAGTGAACATGAAAGAATTGTTTTGTCAGTCTTTGAGCTGCCGATCAGTGGTCAGAGCTGGCTGGTTTTGATCCAAGAATGATTTGGGCTTTACTAAAATGACTCATACTGGCACTATTTCTACCTTAATTTGAAAACCATTATTCATACTCAGCCCTTTAGTCTCTATCTGTGCTGTAGCGTGATTGCATCCTGTCAATTATAAATACACTTTTAAAAACTGAATTTAAGTCCTTATAATTAGCAGCATACCAACTTAATAACAAAGGTTTAGGATAAGAAAGTTTTTCTGCAGAAAGAAATCTGCCCTACATACTTCATGAAATAATAGACATCAGGTGATAACTGATAAGAACCAACTTTCCACTGGCACTGCAACACAAACAAACATTAACTTGTGGCTCACTGAATAATAAGGAAGTCTTCAGACCTTGTGTGGGACATGCAAGCTGATTAACACACACATTTAATCTGTTCTGTGGACCCAAGTCATTCGTACACATCTGTAATATTTTGGAAGCATGGGAACTGATGTAGTAAAACCAAAATATCTGTGAGCTGAAGCTTCAGATTGTTTTGTAAAATGTGGGGTTGCTTGCTGTTTCATTTAATTTTATTCCCCTTTCCATACCAGAAGATACAACTAAATGAATAAAACCCAGATACACTGTTTAAGCTGCAGCCTTAAACTCCTAGCAACCCACCCTGACTTGGGTGTGATTTGTAGGCTCTTGTCATTCTCTCCAACTCTGTGTTTTTCCCCTGCAGAAAAGTTCCTTCCACGTTCCTTCAAGTATGGAATTCAATATGGAGTGTACTGTATTTTCCACAGATCCTTTCAGCATGCCCAAACCATCTCTCATTGTGTGTTTATTCTTTAGCAACACTCTGCTCCTCAACCTGCTCCATCTCTGTGCAACGCTGCAGCCCACTCACCCAGCCACTGGAAGGAGGATCCTTGCAGAGAACTATTCATTAGCAGCTACTTGGAAAAGAGGTATTCAGTGGGATTTAGCTGGCTGTCTGTTTGTAAAAATAGCTTTAATATGAAAAGTTAACTCAACAGAGGAAGCCATCGCTTCCACTATCACCACAAGCTTGCTCACATGGAGAATCATTAGATTTCTACCAGTTGGAACTATAATCTGAATTAGACTGCATTGTATTGCAGCTAGGATTGAATGTAATGTTACTGGAGTGTATTGGATTGATTAGATGATATATTTCTGGATAACTGGATCAGTTTACCTTCCAGACTGCTTTGGTATGATGCTTGTTGTACATTACAGTATAAATAAACTGAATTGAGTGGAATGAAATCACAGACTGTTGTGCTGGAACTTCTTCCACTGTCGGCGTTCTCTCCGTCTCAGTTGTTGTGTCCTTGGGGCAAGACACTTCAACCGCCTTGCCAGCTGATGGTGGTCAGAGGGCCCAGTGGCACTGATTGTATGGCAGCCTCACTTCTGTCAGTGTGCCCCAGAGCGGCTGTGGCTACAGTGTAGCCTACCACTGTCAGTGTGTGAATGTGTGTATGAATGGGTGGATGACTGATTGTAGTGTAAAGCGCTTTGGGGCCTTGGACTAGATAAAGCACTTTGTAAGTGCATGTCATTTACCATTTTCTGTTTGCCCATTAGGTGAGGACCTGTTCCAGATCAGAGGTCAGAATGGTTTGCTGCACTGCAGCATTGATCCTCTTCCACAGGTCTGTGGGAAAAAGGAAGTGTTAGAGACATCCGATCAGGTCCTGGAAAGCTTTTATCCCGTCTCACCCACTATCGACCTGCAACAAGTTAATGTGTACAAAGAGGAAATGAACTGCACAGGTGAGTTATCTCTAGGTTTCCATGAGATGACCCTCAGCTGGATCCGTGTTATATGGCCCACCTCAAATTGCCTCTCTCCCGTTGGCTCAGGTTTTAGGGGTAACTACCCTTACCCTCATGCCCACACACTTTACTTCCTGGAGACGCCTGATCCTAACTGTAAGCTCCGCCCAGAGCAATTCAGAGCCAAGATGATCATGTTCACCTTTGGGAATGCTTTGGCACGTGCACACAAACTATACGGGGTAAGAAGCTCACATTACTACGAGCAAAACTGTCAGAACTCTCTCTGTTTTACATTAGTCCTAATAATCAGTTTTACACGTTTTGTGTCAGACTCAGCCCCAGAGTCTGTTAGAGCGTCCTGTAACCGTACAGGCAGTCGGGACCAACGGCAGAATTTTCCAGTTTCTGGTATTCCAGCTCAACACCACAGAGCTCTCTGGAGATGACGGCATCAAGAATCAGGTCAGTTAAATGTTCTCTGGTTGGACTACAAAATCACAGTGAGAAATAAATATGTCGGATACGTGAAATTGATCAGCCGGAAGTGAATCATACCCCCTCCATTTTAGTACACATGCTATACAGGAAACAGGGTACATCAAAAGTGAAACATTCTTCACAGACATGATGGGACTTGATATTCCACAAACTGCCCTTCATTTTCTTCACATTCTCTCAGAAGAACCAGTGTGCTGAGGCTTTCCTTTAGGAAACCAAATACAAAGTCAAATATTGGATGGATAGTGGCACTAGTTGATCACATTCACCTTCCATTCATCCTTTTTTTTCTGCATGGTTTCATTTGATAATGAAACCGCAGGAATCAGCTGCTGTCAGGCCGATTCTTTATCTTCAGGTGAACATTTTTTCTTTGTGCTTTTGTCCACTGCAGGTTTGGTTGGATGAAGACGTTGAGCTTTACGATTTTGCAAAGGTCCGACCCCTCATCAAGAAAAAAGAAGTAAAGGTAGGACAATGTCCCATCACTGAAGAGTATTTATAAAAATGTATTTTTAGGGTTTCTTCAGCCTACAGCTCACAGTGCCTGTACTCAGCATGTGTCAAATAATCGTCTCCATATCCCTGGTTTTACTACACAAGAAGCTGCTGTGTTTTGGCTTTGCTGACCTGTATTTGTACTGTGTGTAGATCATACATCAGGAAGGTAGTGAACACTGCGATGTTGACAGATGGCTCTTTGTTTCTCTTCAGGTACCAGCTGGTCTGGCAGGATACAAACCTGAAACATTCAGCAAATTCCTGGCCCTGTACCTGCATGGAGCTGTTTAAGACTGCCGCTTACCTTGTTCATTTGAATATGTTTGCATATGGACACATTATTAGCAGTGAGTCACTGCTTGTCAGGTATGGGATGGAGATTCAAAGCGAGAGCATTTCACTCGTCCAGCAGTGACACGTTGACTGTGATGAACAGAAACGTCCCATTTTCTTCCTTCATCTGTAACCTCTAAGAGCTCAATAAATTAAATCGCCTTTAATTTGGCCTCTTGTGTTGTGTTGAAATGAAGGAAAACAGACTCCTCCTAAAAAGTAAGGAGTTGTCTCCATTATTATTATTATTATTACCAAGGGGCACAGCAGTAACAGATTCAGCTTATGGTGCATAATCAGCTGAAAACGGACATGAGACGATGCTGTAAAAAAATGTATTATTAAAAATTTAGAATGGTGGCAGCGTGGAATGCTGCAGCAGTTTTGGAAAACCTAAATCCACCTTTACTGCTTCTAAGAAGGTAGGTTTGCTGCTCTGGAGCCTTCTGGTTTGTGTTAACACAATGTGTCCAGTTCAGACAAAGACTCAACAAGTGTGGCTTTTTACGGAAGATTGCCAGAAGAAAAACCCCCTTCTCTCTAAAAGGAGAGAAGGGGGTTCTCTCCTTTTAGAGACACAGCTTACAGAGTTGTTTCTGGATGAGCTACAAGACTTTTGGAACAATCTCTTAAGACTTAATATCACCAATTCTGCCAAACACAGTAAATCAGAACACGTCTGAAACATTGACAGTCAACCATGGTGGTGGAGGGATAATGATGTGTTTGTTTGGCTGCTAGCTGCTAGATCTGCTGCTTATATAGATATTCTATAGTAAAATGTGAGGCTCAGGCTGCAAAATATAAGAAAATGATATAGGGACTGTCTCCTACCCAGAACGAAGGGGACCACCTCCTGGGTCCGGGGGCTGGTTGCCCCTCTGGGGTATCGGTACCTGGACCCCTGGAAGTATAAAGTATGTGTCGGGAGTGTGAGTGAGTGTACAACGTCCATTGTGTGTCTTTACGTTGGGTGTGTGACTGCTTTTATGTGAATGCATGAGGGTGGGAACGTGTGATTGACTGTGTGCGTCTGTTTTTGTGTCAGGTTGGGTCTTGGACTGCTTCCTCTCCTTGAACAGTTTAGGTCTCCCCACCACATTCCCTGCTGGTGGCTTGTGTCTCTGCCTGCTGGTTTATTTGTGGTTCTCGGTGCCAGGGCTGAGTGCTTTAGTGTTTGTCTGCTGGGTCCATGGCTGGATCTGCTCCGGCATAGACGGCTGCTGGCGGGGCTGTGGGCCTGTTGCTGCAGCTCCTTGGGGTTTCTGCACTGTAGCTGCTGGATGGTTTCCCTAGGCCTCTCCTGCTCATCTCTGGGGGGGTTGCGGTGGTCCTTTTAGGGTCCCTGTGCTCTGTCTGGGTGCCTTTAGATGTCTGTGACTCAGATCTCCTCTGTGTCTGTCTTGGGTCCAGTGGGGCAGGTCTGTGGCCCCTTAAGACTCTCTATATCATATTTTTATTGAGAAACCTTATATACACAAGCGCTCACACCCACAGGTGTTAACAGATACACAGATGTTCTGTACTGAGAAGCAGTTACCACCAAATACATCTTGCATTCATTAGTATCGTGCTCCTTTCAGTAACATTGCTGTTATATATGTTTCTGCAGGTGTACAAGCAGTCTCTTAGGGTGTTATCTTTTTTTCTTTTTATCCTTCTTTATTCCTCTATTCTTTTTTCCTTCTCTCCCTTTTTCGGTTTTGTACTGTGTGTGTATTTGTATATGTATATGTTTTATGTATATTTTATATATATTATATATATATATATATATATATAATATATATATATATATATATATATTATATATTAACACAAAACCAGTCAAGTGCCATATTTTTAGGCAGGTATGAAAAAAAACTGTAAAACAAAAAATGTTTCCATAAATGGAAGTGTTAATCATTTATTTTCATCAATCAACAAAATGCAGTGAATGAACAAAAGAGAAATCTAAATCAAATCAATATTTGGTGTGACCACCCTTTGCCTTCAAAACAGCATCAATTCTTCTAGGTACACTTGCACACAGCTTTTAAAGGAACTCGGCTGGTAGGTTGTTCCAAACATCTTGGAGAACTAACCACAGATCTTCTGTGGATGTAGGCCTTCTCACATCCTTCTGTCTCTTCATGTAATCCTTGACACACTCCATGATGTTGAGATCAGGGCTCTGTGGGGGCCATATCAGAACTTCCAGTAAGTAGTGTTCTTCTTTACTCTGAAGGTAGTTCTTAATGACTTTGGCTGTGTTTCTGAAAGCATTCTTTGTTTACAGCATTTTTTTCCACACCTGCATAAAACCATCCATTGGGCTTCTCTTAGACAACAATTCTGAGTGCTATTCTGCCAGACAAAAAAAACATATGACGGTGATGTAATTGGTAATTACTGTGGTGACGATATCCATCCTAATAAATCTACATTTTCCTGTCTCTTCTCTCTTACAGCTGTACTTCCAGCACCTTTTGTGAACTTTAGTTTCTGTAATCTGGGTCAGATGTGGGCATATTCTGAACTGATTCAACATACTGAATATTTTTGGCATGCAGAATGCATCTACACTTAAAATATATAAGCCAACCAGCATTACATGACAGATGGACATAGATAGATAGATAGACACACTGCTCAAAAAATAAAGGAACACTTTTTCATATATCATCAAGTCCGTGAAACTACTGGAGTATTGATCTGGTCAGTTCAGTAGTAGAGGGTGTTGTTAAGTGTCAGCTTTTTTGGTGTTAATGAAATGAAGAGGTTCACTGAAGGAGCAACAATGAGATGATCCCAAAAACAGGAATGGGTTTAAAAGTGGAGGCCACAGACATTTTCTCCCTCATTTTCTTTGACTGCTTTCAGTAGGTTTTGCTTTTGACCAGGGTCAGTGTCATTACTGGTAGTATGAGGTGATACCTGGACCCTACAGAGGATGCACAGGCAGTCCAACTCCACCAGGATGACACATCATACATTGCTCAAAGGCCAACAGACTTCACGAGGGTGACTTGAGGACCCCATGTCCTCCAGTAGGCCCTGTGCTCTCTGCCTGGCATCTTGAAGCTCTACCGGCATTTACCTGAAGGCAGTTCCTGGAGGATGAAGGTGTTGATACCATTGACTGGTCTCCACACTCCCCTGACCTAAATCCTATAGAACATCTCTAAAAACATGTTCAGATCCATCTGATGCCACCAGGTTGCACCTCAGACTGTCCAGGAGCCCCGATGTTGTCAGACATGCATAAAAGCACATGGGGGCCATCCAAACTACTGAGTACCATTTTGAGTTGCGGATTTTGTGCCTCACCACTTTTCCTTCAGATTTTGGGACCTTGATTACTAAATGAAATGCAAAATGTAATTTAATCTGAAAGAGGTCTTTGGAACCCTGAGTAACAGTCCAGTCCTTTTTCCAGGTAAAACACTTTTTAATGATGTCTGATTCAGAAGTGGCTTTACACAAGGAATGTCACAGTTGTAGCCCATGCCCTGGATGCATCTGTGTGGTGGCTCAAGAAGCTCTGACTCCAGCTGCAAACAACACTTTGGGAATCCCCCAGACTCTTAAATGAAGTTTTCTTCACAGTACTCACAAGGCTGTCGCTATCCCAGTTGATTGTGCACCTTTTTCCAACTACTCTTTGTCCTTCCACTCAACTTCCTATTAACATACTTGGTTACGGCATTCTGTGAACAGCCAGCTTCTTTAGCAATGACCTTTTGTGGCTTTTCCTAATGTCGTCTGCTGAACAACTATCAAGTCATAAGATGTCTTTAATAAAAATTCTTATTAGTCTTTTTTGATCATATTTTCTGCCACACTGAATTTTTATAAACTGTAAGCCATAATCATCAAAGTTAACAAAAATAAGAATGTAAAATATTACTATATGTAAATAATTACATTTTTGAACTGAGTTGCTGATATAAATGCACTTTCAGTGAAGTTCTAATTCATTGAAATGGTCCTGTATTTAAAAAAAAAAAGTGAAGTTACTGATGTGGAAATCGAGCAAAAAACAAACATATACAGTTAGATTAATACATTGCTGGCTTAATAGTTGACCATAAAACAAGTTACATCATTGTGGAATTCAAAAGTGAGCAAGAGTATAACAGTGGGCCCAACTGGAGTTGGGACCCCTAATGTAATTTTGGCCCCTTTCGACCTTGCACTGCACATCCTATACTTGCAACAGTCTAATTTTTCGTTTGTTATTAGCTTCTCACCTATCACCTAACATTTTAACTTGCCAAAATAACCAACAGGTAAAGGGAAGCCGTGGCAGCAGTGTTGCAAGATGACAAACAGCATGCATTGAGTGCAGTGAGTTTTCTACGGAAGGTTGGTCACAGCAGCAGGCTGACACGCAGCTGCCCAAGCCCCAGCTGCCCAAGCCCCAGCTGCCCAAGCCCCAGCTGCCCAAGCCCCAGCTGCCCAAGCCCCAGCTGCCCAAGCCCCAGCTGCCCAAGCCCCAGCTGCTCGGCTGTAAGGTTAAAGGAATAAAGTCCATGGAGAAACCACTGTCAGTTAGGACGCTGCAGTCATATCCTAACGAAATTCATGTCATCATATTCAGCTCTGCGTAACTAAACCAACCTTTTCTACAGTTGTGTGAAGCAATATGAAGAGTTACAAACATAAACGGAAGTCAGGTGTGCGCCTTCACAGATAAAATTCTTCCGTTCCTATTACAGCTTTGAATATTTTTCTGTTACAAAATATTAGCGGCTAACCTCCACACAGATATCACAACAATAGGAGCTTGGCATAAATAAGTAAAACTCGAGCTGCACCGCAGTTTGCACATTTCGATGGCTTTTATTTTGAAAGGCTCGTAGAAACACTCACAGCAAATTTTGTTCACTGTCTGTCTGGTGTTGACTTGTTGACCTGCTCTCAGGTATGTAAATCCTAATGTGTTCAAACTTGATGATCCAGAGTTGTTATAGTATAGGCGGCTGCTGAAACTGGGTTAGTTTCTAGGTGTTTTATGGTATATCTGTAAGGTTGGATTCTGGGAGAGTTCTGGTCGGCTTCCATGTCTGCTCATCTGGAATTTGGCATTCTGTTCTGCGGGACTTTAGTGAACGCTCTGTTTGTGCTCAGCTTGGCAGCTGAACAAGGCGAGAGAACAATGTCCTGAAATACTGAGTCGAAATGAGAGATCAGACTAACTCCGCTCATTCGTCTTCCTAAACACATCGTAAGGATTTAGCTGCTGAAAAATCTTCTAGTGAAATAAGAAATCCTTTAATTTTAAAGCAATTAATGTTGAGGAAGTTGTTGCATTACTGTCGAGACCAAGAAATGCATTTTTGGTAGAGATGCACTGATATTTTATCACCGATTAGAAATCACCAATTTTGCAAAGCAAAATATCAGTTTTAGCCAGTTCTCATTTCCTACTAAGAACTAAAAACAACAGTAACAACATGCAATGCAATGAAAACAATGATTTTCATTGAAACCGCCAGAAGTTACAGAGCTGTCTGCATTATGTGTAACAACTATGAGACAGAGGTCCCTGTAGTCTACAGATAAAACCCACCTAATAAGAATCAGCCAGATAACAGCTCACTAACATTTTATTGTTTATTTGCACACCTTAAAATGGTGTGTGGACCAATTAAAAAATTTCAAGAAATCTTAAGAATCTAAAAGAAGACATGGGAGCAAGAGACAAAATATTTTGAGCAGACAATTTATTAAAAACAAAAATATAACTAAAATAGGCTGTTCATGAGCTGATCAAAAGTTTAAGACCATAGCAGAAAAACAAAAACAACCCCTCAAACCAGAAATCAAAGTGTCAGAAAAGGACTTGGTAATGAGAAGCTCCACTTGTTGATCATTTCAAACTGTTGTTTAGGCATGTTGATGCAAATGTGTCCAGGAGGCTAGAGGGACTGTTTGTAAACTTCCCCTGCCACCCATCTCCAAATGCTCAGTTGGATTTAGATCAGGATCACCAGGATGTTCCAAAAGACTGATGTTATTCTCCTGAAAAAAGTTGTTTGTCAGGTGGACATTGCAGCATTGACCTGTTGATAAACCCAGTCATGACTGAGGGGCCCTCAGTCATAAGGGATTCCCACTGCAACATCTTTACATAGCCAGCCGCTGTTTGACACCCCTGCACAACATGAAGCTCCATTGTTCTATTGATGGAAAAAGCACCCAAAATCATGAAGGTGCCCCCTCCTCCCGCCACCCATGTTCAAAGACAGTGAGCTTTTTTGTCTCTGCCATGAGGAGGTACTGACAGTGTTAAGACTTGACAGAAAATGACAAGGATAAAACGTTTTGTACAGATTTTGACTTTGAAAGGCTGTGGTCTGGAACCTTTGATAAGCTGAAAAAAAGCATGTTTCAGTTTAAATGTAGCTGTCAGTAAATTGTCTGCACAAACATTTGTTGTTTCCATTCCCCAAATTTTTATTTTAGCATTGTGAAGCTCAACTTGAAACCTTCCTAAGATCCAAAAGTGCAAAAAGTACATTCTTGCAATTTTTAACCTGACTTTTTAAGTGGTTTTAAGATTTTGATCAGGAGGGTATGCATAAAGCTGGAAAACCTCTCAGACTAGTCTGGGAATTTGGGGTGAAAAACATCGCTATGTTGAATAATCCCTGTATATTTGAATGTGTTGAACTCAAAGATGTAAAAAAAAAAACAGGATTACTGGTACAGTTCTAATGGGTGCTTGCTGTAATTATGTTCTTTATCTTTGAGGATGACTTCACTGTTGTCAGATGACCTTAAGGAAGAGGAAGAGGAAGAGGAAGATGAAGAGAGTTGCATTAACCCTATGGAGGTGAAAATGAGTCAGATAGTCATGCCCTGCCACTGCAACCATCGGCAGGAGCTGAGTGTGGGACAGTTGCTTAAATGGATGGACTCTACTGCCTGCCTCTCAGGTGGGTTACACAGTTATAAGAGTTACTGGAAATGTTTCTTGTAAATGCATGTTGTCAGCAAAGCTAATCCATGCAGGAAATGGCTCTTGTTTCATGTGAGCAGCTGAGAGACTTGCTGGAAGTCTCTGTGTCACCGCTTCCATGGATGACATCCACTTTGAACACACCATTAGGTAACAGGAAGGCCATATTTGTATAAGACCAATGTGACAGAAAATACTGATCTGTCTTCTTTGTGTCCTCAGCGTGGGTCAAGTGGTGAACATCAGGGCAAAGGTCAACAGAGCCTTTAACACCAGTATGGAGGTCAGTGAAGCTGCCAGTGTGGATCTGGAAACTGCTAAATTTCAATCTCAAACAACCTTCTAATAATCTAAATAAACCACAGTGTGCAAATGGTGCCAATAACAGAATATGATCATGCTGATGGTGAGTTGTTTTGGACTGGTGATCACAGATTTCAGCGGTCAGCTGTGCTTAAAGTGGTACAGTACAAATACATTTCCATGAAAGTGTTTGCTCCCTTCCAGATTCTTTTCTGTTTTTGTTTCACTTAAATGTTTCAGATGATCAAATTAATTTTATTGTCAGACAAAGATCATCTGAGTAAATACACTATGCAGTTTTGAAATTCTTATTTTATTCATTAAGGGAAACAAAGCCATCCAAAGTATCCTGGTCATAAATGAAAATGTTATTGCCCCCTACAGCTAAATACTGGGTGTTCCACCCGTGGCAGCAACAACTGCCATTAAGCATTTGCTTTAACTGGAAAGTAATCACTGTGGAGGAACTTTGGCCCACTCTTCTTTACAGAATTGTTTTAATTCAGCCAAATTGGAGGATTTTCAAGCACAAGAGGCAGGTTTAAGGTCATGCTTAATCATCTCAGTCAGATTAAAGTAGCCCAAAATAGTCCTCTATAGACTTAAATTTCCACCTGTGTTATGGAGGTGATTTTCTCCAATGTGTGCTGCTCCCAGGTCGGTATCCATGTGAGCTGTGAAGACCTATACTCCGATCGCCACTGGAGGGTGTGCCATGCCTACGCAACCTTTGTGACCCAGCGAACCAACACTGGACAAAAAGTAAGTGAGGGTAGGAATTGTATACCAAATATTTTGTGAGGTTAATTTTGATATTTGCTTTAATACATGGCACAGCACAATGCAATATGTAAATAAAACATTCCATCCAGAATTTTGAACTGTGGCTTTATATTCAAGTTAAAGCTGGATCTGGTTACCAGCAAGTTGTTTGTCATAAAGAGAATTGATCCAAACATTCAAAAATGCCATAAAATATTTTAGCTTCAAGTAAATAAGAATCCCACGGGCTGTTCCTTTGTTGTACTTGTAGTTGTTTGGACCTGACAAATGTTTTTTCGTCCTTAAATTGGTTTACTAATTTTAGACACTTTCTTCACATTATGCGGCAGGTATAAAGACATAACAGAAAATGTGTCCAGAAACGACCAAAGTCCAAAAGACTTTTGATCAATTGATCAAAAGCTCTTTAAAATACATAATTTCTACAAAGTCAACAGTAATTCAGAACCAAGTCTTGTTTAAAGCCCACACACTACGGCAGATGAGTGATCTTTTAGTAATGATAAAATCTGGCTTGCATATTAGTGAGGATTGTAATAAAGCCGTCTAGATTGACTGAACATACGGATACATTACTTCACAGGTGACACTGAAGCCTGTTGTTCCTCAGTCCCAAAACGAGCATGTGGAATACAGCGTGGCAGCTGAGCGAAGACGGGTCCGGATGGTGCACAGTGACATCATCAAAGAACTCCTTTCCAGTGGGTCTGTAGAGCAGGGTAGGTCTGATGCACAGTGCTACAGCTCTGTACCTCAGGATGATTACAGTTGACAAAGTTACACCTGGTTGTTCTAGAAGTACAGATGTGCTGTTTGATGGTGTCTTTCTGATCAGCTGACAGCTCTGCAGTGTGCAGCGGGGTGGCAGCAGAGAAGACCAGAGTGGAGAGTGTTGAACTGGTTCTACCTCCACATGCAAACCACCAGGTTATTCATGAACTTTTGTTTATCTAACTATAAAAGAAGGGATAATAAATGGCACTGTTTTATTCAGATGCTGAGCCACAGATCCTGCACTTCTGGGGAATATTTGTCACATTAAAGTATAACTTGAAATAACCATGAAACCTTCACAAGTGGAACCATATAGATGCTATTTGCAGGGATGTTTAAGTAAATGTGACTCTTGTTAATGAGTTCCAAATCATTTATAATATTGCAGTTTGGGTTTTAATTTGTGGCATCATTGACTGTTTAAATCTCACCTGTATTCAGGTGAATACCTTTGGAGGGCAGATCATGGCCTGGATGGTGAATGTAGCAACAATTGCTGCCAGGTAACTCCTCACACTAATCCATTCCTTTTTTTATTTTTGTCTTCACAGAAATTTGTCTTTTCAGTTTGATGGAGAGGGTCAAACTATTGTTAAATGCATGGAGACAGCTGGTGTAGAGAGACTATAAAGGCTTGAGTTAGATTCATGAGTTTACTGAGGTTTAACACAGATGGATAAAGTTGTTATAAGCCAGGTGTTACATACTGATTTTCAGGTGCCTCTCAATATTACAATATCTGTCAAGGATGATAGATTTTAAACATTTTTCTTTTAAGTTTGATGAATATGGTTTACAGCTAATGAAAACCTGTAATCCAGTTTCTCTGAAAATTAGAATGTAATATAAGCCCATGAAAAAGTTGTGTTATGTCCATGTTATGGGCTACACAATCATGGGGAAACCTGCTGATGTGGCAGCTGTCCAGCATACAGTCATTGACAATGTCCACATAGAGGGTAAACAACATTGCTAAAGAAGCTGGCTGCTCACAGAGTGCTGTATGCAAGCATATTCATGATACAGTTTAGTGGAAGAAAAAAGTGTGGTAGAAAAAGGTTTACACCATTAGGTAGGGTTCCTATGCAGTTTTACAACACATGGAACTTGGTTTTATTTTTTATAATTCCGTATCAGTATAGAAAAAAGAAAAGTAAGCTTGGGACAATATCTGTTTGCAAACTCTTTTGCATGTTCAATTTCTAAAAAACATCTTGATGCACATAAAAGATGGAAACCTGAAATAGCACCTCATAAAGCAGATATGTGTTAAGAAGAAAGGCATTGTAAAATCCTCAAAAAGTAAACTCCAACTCCATAGAATATATTTTTCTTTCACATCATTGTTTAGGGCTAAGGCCTTTCATAAAAAAAAGAGTGTTTTGGATTCTAACAACTAATCCGGATCTGACTTAGAGGGGTGGACTTTGACTTGGTGACTTGACTCGAGTCATAAATTTGATGACTTGAGACTTGACTTGGTTATATTAGAAACAACTTGCAAATCGACTTTGACTTGAGTATTAATTTGAGACTTGACTTGGACTTGAGTGCCTTTACTGAAAATTACTTTCCGCATTGTTTGTTTTCTCACATCATTAACGTTTCCCCCCCTGCCCCTCTCACCCTACCACAAAATTAGAAATGCCTCATGCTAGCAAAGCTGAAGCATGTTTTGCTTTTGTGTTGACAGGTGTAAAGAGCAGTTCAATATTAAATAAAAAAAGATTTTGGTTCATTAATTATAAGTTTAATAAAAATGAAACACTGAGAAGTAACACTGGAAAGGTATTTTATTCTTCTCTAACTAGTTAATTTTGAATTTATGACATTTAACTTATGACACAACCATGTTAATTATGCTATTTTATTGGCATTTAAAAACTGTTTTATGATTACCTTCATCCCTTCATTCATTTTGTTCTGCTACATCATATTTAAGGTCTTGTAGGATAGTTGGGTTAGGGCATTAATACCAGCTGCCAACAAACAAAAGGTAGGGTACACCCTGAGCAGATTGCAGAAAGTTGCCAGTCCATTGCAGGACTGAAAGCCTTAAAAAGGAGGTTAAACATTTATAGAAAGCATTTATTTAGATGCTTTGTGACATTTAAACAAACACTAATTGTTAGGTTTTGTTTGTGTAAAGTGTTTCAGGGATTAATCATTATGACTTGTTAATAAGTGTAAACCATATGACTTGAGACTTGACCATAAAGACTTGAAACTTACTTTTGACTTGGGAAGTTGTTGTGCAATCAGGATGCTTATATTATTTAATATAAGCATCCTGATTGTTTACATTAATATTTAATTAAATAACCACTTGGTCTGTCAAATTCCTGGGAATATCACCCCAAATGGCGGGGGTATTTTGGGCAATAACGAAAAAGTGATTTGGCTCTGGCATTTTTTGAAACAAAACTTCACAAAAATAAATAATTTATTAACCTAACAAATTCAAATCCAACTAAACCCCAAATTTTTGTTAAAAAGGTTTACTAGCTAGAACAATCAATAAAAATACCATCAAAAATTTAAATAAAGAAAACTAATGATTTACAAAAGAAGGAAAAAAAAAAAGGAAAACCCAATAAAAATGGTTGAAAAACCATAATTAAAAAAAATTTTTTAATATTACCATTCAGGTTATCTATGTTTCAACCCAAAGGGTTTTTTACCTTGAAAAATTTGGAAATGAAAAAAATTATTTTTTAAATTGGTTTTAAAAACTTTTTGTTAAAAAAATTTTTTTAAAGCAAATAAAAAAAATAATTGGTTGTCTTCAAAAAACCCAAAATCAAAAAGGCAATCTGAGGAGTAGAAAAATTATTTTTTTAATAAAAAATGTTTAAAATGATTTGCACTTAAAAAATCACCTTTTGGAAAATTAATTCTTAATTTTTAAATTTACTACCCTTTTTTAGAAAAAATAATAACAAGGGAATATTATTTTCTGGATTGGGAATTGAAAAACCTTCGGGAAAAGTGATTCTCTGGGGTTAAATTGTCACTAGGATAATGGTTTTACTAAAATGGTGGGGGAACTCTATGGACTTCTAAAGGGGCACGATCTGTTTAAAACTTTGCTTATCTGACCTAGCACTAACCACCCGATTTTAGCTAACAAAGGAAAATTATAGCTTATCCCAGCTTTTTTAAAGTCCATGTCCATTACTTATTACCCTTAATATACAGCACTTTGGGAGGGTGAAAAAATGTAAAATAAAGAATCTTTTTAAAAAAGGAAATCCTAATCATTTTTTTCATCTCAACAAATGGTGAATATACAAAAAGGAAAACTAAATCAATCATATTTGGTGGACCACATTTGCCTTTCAAAAAGCTCATTCTTTTTAGGTACACTTGTCACGTTTTTTAAAAGGAAACCCGGGTGGTAGGTTGTTCCAAACATCTTGGGAACTAACCCAGATCTTCTGTGGGTGTAGCCTTTTCACATCCTTCTGTCCTCATATAATCCCGAACACTCCATGATGTTGAATCGGGCTCTGTGGGGGGCCCTACCATCACCTCCTAAATCTTGCTGTTCTTTACGGGATGTTTCTTAATGACTTTGGGTGGGGTTTTGGGGTTTGCTCATTTTGGGATTTTGTAAATGATAAAAAAAAACAAACTTTTCGAAAGCATTCTTTTTTTTACGCATTTTTTTACAACTGCCTAAAACTTTTGCACAGTACTGTGCATATAAGCGCTGGTTTTGCGTTATGGAAGATTAAAAAAGTTTATATTAACTTCAAAACCAAGCCAATCTAGCTTGTTACCTCGGGGTCAGTGGCCAGTTAGCACTTAAATGGTTTAGCTTTTAGCACCACAAACAAAACAAAACATGAAATAAACAATATTCCAGCCACATGGCAGGCTCGAACAAAGAAACATTGCAGCTATTCTCATTAGCAGCTGTGGGGGTCGCTTATGCTGGGTTGGCACGCAACGGACTTGCAGAGCTGCAGTTCTGATACCCTTTTCTCCAAGCCGTGGGGAACAGCACTTCCAATAGAGACAAATTCTCTTTGGGGCCTTTCCTTCACAGGTTGTTTTTCTGCAAAAGCTCAGAAAGAAAAGTTTCAAGACAAGCTTGTCTTAATTATCCCTTTTTGCATGAATGCTGGACTATTCAGACAGCAAGTCATACTGAACTTTGGTTACTCTCCATCGACGGATTTGCTAACATCGGATCGTTGTAAACTCTGGATCCAAGTTTGAAGAATTTGTCCAGCTTGCCAGCAAGTCTGACATTCATGCACCTTTCCTCCCCTGTCCATCTCTCTGTTGAGAGTTGCGTGATAGAGAACAAGGTGTGGCAGAATATTTTTGTCACCAGCTTCATGACATCACAGGGATTCCAGCTGTGACTCCTCCTTCCTGGGCTGGAATAAGAGTGGGTTAATGTGTGTATTTAAAAGGTGCAGAGTTCCTACCAGCATCTTTGTGTACAGTTCAGAGTCCATGTTTTATGCATGTTTTATTTCATGGCTGGGGCCACAACAAGGTAATGACTTGGTCCCACCTCTGACTAAGACTATATTTTAGCCCTGAATCTGGACTGCTGAACCAAACTTTAAGCTTATTTTTACAAAACACAAATATTTTGTTGAAGAAGACTCAAACCCTGAGATAAAGACTAAACATTATTGAAAAATGTTCAAAAAGTGCTTGGTTTTGTTTGCTTTAGAATGGCATTTTTCACTGTTATGTACCTCTGAGCTCATTACTTGTTTCTGTGGTTTTTGATGATACAGATGGTAAACTTCTCACCGTGGTCCAAATGTTGGAAATGCACAGTAAATGTGTGTACTGAGACAAACAAATCTCCTAAAAGATTTAAAGAAATTACTGTGGAAAAGCAAAGAATTTTACAATGGAAATTGCGTGGGATTCCTGAAGAGGCATCCCATGTTATGATCTACACAGTCATAGAAAATACTGTTAACTTGATAGTTATCCAAAGAGGTGCACAATCAACAGGGACAACCACAACCTTGAGAGGATGGTGAAACAAAGCCCAGTCAAGAGTTTGTTGGAGTTTCACAATGAGTGGTCTTCAGCTGGAGTCAGAGCTTTAAGATCTACCGTACACATATGCATTCTGGACATGTACTACCACAACTATTGCTTTCCACCCATAAACCAGAGGCAATGTTAGAAGTGTCTTACCTGGATTAAGGAGAAAAAGATTGGACTGTCTTTATGTGGTCCAAAGTCCTCTTTTTATATGGAAGTAAGTTCTGTATTTTATTTAATGGTAAAGGGCCTGCACTTGTATAGCGCTTTTATCAAGTCCCCAGAGACCCCAAAACACTTTACACTACAATCAGTATTTAGAAATCATGTTAATGGTATAATATGGCATTGGTCCTTTCTTTCTATTAGATAAAACTAATTATATTTGTTTGTTGTTTGGACAAAATGTAAAACAAGACAACTTTGTAAAGTTGCAGTTATTATTTTGCAAAATTGAAATTTTTTAAAACTTCATTATAATTAGAAAATATCTACATTAAATAGACTAGAAACTAAAAGTATTTTTGTAGGCAGCAGTTACATATGGGCATTTAAAAATTCCCAATAGCCTGAACATAATTATATTTTGTTCTTTTTTACATCTAATATAGGCTTGCTGTGTTCTTGTTCTAATGTTACTATCTTTCTGTTTATTCCTGCTATGTTAATGCAGTCGTTTGTGCCAGGCTCATCCAACTCTTCGGACCATTGACATGTTCACTTTCAGAGGACCCTCTCAGGTTGGCGACAGACTGCTGCTGAGGGCTATAGTCAACAATGCCTTCAAAAACAGGTATTGAGGGGTTAAAAGACAGGAATGGCTTCTTCTGTTTCTTTTTTAGGGTTAATGATACTGAATATCAGTTCAGACAATGCGAACATTGTGTTTGGATAGTATGAGGTCTTATGATGCAAGAAAGGAAGGGGGAGAAGTTTTGAGAAACTTTGACACCAATAGATCAGATGATTCCTTCCAGCCTGGAGGTGGGAGTACGTGCAGAAGCCTACCGGGAGGAAGGGCCTAACCGGCACATAAACTCTGCCTTCATGACCTTTGAGGTTCTTGACGACAACGGGAAGCCATGTACTCTTCCACGTATACGACCAGAACCTCTGGTGAGTTAGTTATACTGTACATTAACCCTATAAAACAACGGTCCATCACTGATCAATATTCATTGTTTTTGTTGTAACATTGAGTTGACACTAATTTGTCACCCAAAAAAGGTGTACCATTACAACCACCAATAAGTAAACACTGATAATTGGTTTACACCCACTTTGCCATGGCTATTGACAGTGGGCATTCTGCTCATGTCATATAGCACTTTACAAAAGCAGCAACCAGGGACGGATAATGCAGAGGAAATGCGTTTCTTCAATAGGAGAGGGAAGGTGGTCAGTTAATGGAAAGATGGGTGGAGATAAATACAGGTCAATTCTGGGAGAAAACCTTTCCGAGGCTGCCAATGACTTGAGACTGGGCCACAGGAAGACAGGGTTACTTTGGAATGGTTTCGATCAAAGCATATTCATGTGTTCGAATGGCCCAGTCCATGTCCAGACCGAAACCCGTGTTAGTACTTGAAAATAGCTTTCCACAGATGTTGTACAAATGTGCAAAGCAGGTAGAGACATACCCCATAGGATTTGTATCTGTAACTGCAGCAAAAGGTGGTGTCACAACACATTGACTCAGAAGACTGAATACATATGCAAACCACACATTTTTCAGATTCAGTTTTTTTACACCTGACAAAATGTGAAAGCTTCATTTATGGAAGCTATACTCCTAGATGCAGCTGTACCGGGTTTGATTCCTAACCTTGAGACCTTCGCTGCATCTCTTCACCCCTTCTGTCTCTGCCTGTTTCCTGTCTTAACTGTCAATAAAGGCCGCACCTGTGATAAAAAATAAAACAAAAAACATTCTCCTATTATTGATTTTGGAAGTTGTGGGTGAAGCTCTCAATACTTTGACGTTTGTGTAACAATTTTTAAAAGGACCCCTATTAAATGTTAACTGCCATTATATTAGCTTGTATAATTGTTAGTAATGTTGATGGCCTGTCTGAACAAAGCTCAGAGCTGTAAACTGATTAGTTGTAAAGGATGTTCTGGGGAAAATATCAGCAGTCATAAACCTTTTGAAGTTCAGAACTTTGTGTTGGCCATTGCTCTTATCACAACTGCAGTTATAAAAGAAACCCGATTTATGAGTTACTATAATAAGATTGTAGCATTATCAGCATGTCAAGCGCAGTAGACCTTATTACCACACCTCAGGATCACCTGATTATCCGAGACAGTTGGTCCAGCCTGTAAAAGCAAATCTCTGATTCCTTCAGGGTTGAAGAAATGACACCTTAATTTCTGTCTTTTTCTCTGCTATATCTCTGTTTCTGGACTTCATATCAGGCAACCCCATGCACCCCAAACTATGATTTCACTTGGGTCTATCTGTTTCTGTGGTGACATGTGTTGTCCAACTTCAGCTACACACGCAAAACTATGGGCACACGAAGGTTTTTCACATGAAATGTGCATGGAGTCAGCACCAGAGAGAAAAGTTAAAGATTTTCAACCAGACGTTGCCTTATTACAAAAGATTCATAAATCTGCCACAGCTGCAAATGATCTTGAATCACCTGAGTTTCCAATTTGTTTTCTGCCTGCGTTTTTCTAGGAAAAGGGGAGTAGCAATTTTAATTTCGCAAAAAAGTTAACCCTTTCCCAGTTTTGACTTTTTCAGATCTGGGGGTAGATTATAAAAAAAATATTTATACAAAACCCAAAAAGTTATGTACTGTCAGTTATATGCCCCAAAATGCCAAATGCCCATTCTTCCAACTTGTTTTTCTGCAACTTGGATTGCTCCTTTTTTTGGGAGGGGGCTCTACTTTGGTCTAAATGAAGAAACCGCTCCCCAACGGGGGCTCAGACATTTGGCATCAATAAATATATTTAAGCGTATATGTGATTTGGACTTTTGATCCCGGCGATCTCGTCCCCTAACCGTAACAATGTGCTTTCTTCTCACATGTTCATCATCTTACTCTCGTCTAGATTATTTCTAGTCAGCAGCTTGTTGTTCTGACATTTCAGCGGGGAATACCCCTATAGATTTAGTGATCATGCACCTGTCCCTTTAAACTCTAGTAAATAAAAGAAAACCACAAAGCAAAAACTGGGGTTTAATACTCATTGCTTAAGGGTGAAGAGTTTTCAAAAATTTTTAAGAAGAGTGGACTTCAATTTGGAGTTTAATGACTCCCGGGGATTCAACACCTGTTCTCTGGGGGCATGGGGGAAACAGTGGTAAGAGTAAAAAACCAAAAAAAAAACCATTAGGTATTAGAAAAAACCATTAAATTATTAGAACTTCCCGGGCATAAAAAATTTCTGGGGGAAAAAATACTAAAGCTTTCGCTCTCTCTGGATCGTTTTGACTTTTTTGTATCTCAGCCCTTGGCTTTGGTGCCCGGTCCATTGGCTGGGGGAGGCGCTCGGCTCCAGCAGGGGGCTCTTGGCCGGGCAGTGTGTGGCGAGGATTAGGATGTGGCTTCGCTTTGGTGGAGGGGCTGGCCGGCCGGCCTGCTTGGAGCGGCAGGGTATGCTGTGCGGGAGTGTGTGCAGCCAGCATGCTGGGGCGCCACTGTAGTTGAGGTGTGGGGTTGGCGGGTTTGTGCTGTTGTGGCTTTCCTTTGATGTTTCCTTATGTGGCTCTGGCCCCTGGCCTGGCGCAGATCAGGTCAAGACCCCCTGCTGGAGCCCGGCGCCTCCCCCAGCCAATGGACCAGGCACCGAAGCCAAGGACTGAGATCCAAAAAATTCCAAACAATCCTAAGAGAGCAGAAAAGCTTTACGTACAACGCCCAGCATTTCCTCTTCCTGCGGTCGGGTAGGTGGAGCGGTGGAGTACATGTTGTACCTGCACTGGGGTGGCTGACAGGTTGTGCTCGGCCTGGGGCAGTTGCTCGGCCCAGCCCGATTACCCAGCTGGCGCATGTTTCTCTCTCATGGACGGGCAGGCTGGGGCTGCTAGTGTTGGCCGGATGGTTGGGTGGGCTTGGTGGTGTGCTGCAGTGGCGGTGATGTGGTGTGTTTGTGTGGTTGCGGAGGCATGGTGCGTTTGCCGGGTGAGTTTGTCATGTCTTGTTGTGGGATCAGGGGGTCCGTTGTGGGCATGGTGCTCTTTCTTTCCCTTTTTCCTTTTTGCCCCACCTCTCTTTCTTTCTTGCTTCTTTTTTCCTTTTTGTTTCCCTCTCCATGTCCATTGCAATTGAAATAATCCCAAAGCAGTTTCTAATAAAGTTTCTTTTATAAATATCAAACGGATGATTAAAGCGTCTAGCCGTAATGCTCCACTTGTGAAAGTGGACAAAAATTCTGAGTGCTACTCAGGACACGGTGAAAATAAAAAAGAAATGCCTCAAGTCAGAGATTGAAGAAAAGAGCCGTCTATTTTCCTCAGTGTGTGTGTGTGTGTGTCCTTCATTTTTAGGAGGGTGAGAGAAGATTCCAAGAAGCAATAGCAAGAAAAAAAATCAGACTGGACAGGTGAATGTATGCTTTCTAGATAGAAGTCTGTGTTTATGACAGTTATTTATAAACAGTTTCGTTCATTTTTTTTAATTTAATGTAGCAATAAAGAATTGAAACATTTTCAGCTATCTGCAGCGTTATGACACTTTAAACCCTAAATAAAATTTCCATAAGTAGTCTGAAATTATAACTTTGCTTTATGAATCTTACAGTCTCATCTCAGAAAGTCACATAAATGTTTCCCTAATTTTTGTTTCAGGAAGTACATAATTTCTCGCAAACAGAGTGAGGTTCCTCTGTCTGTTCCCTGGGACCCCAGGAACCAGGTGAGTTTTAATCATAAAGAACCAGCCAGTATATCTAAGTTTATCACTTGTACACAAGTATTGTGTTTACAGAGACAAAACAAGCTATAATATATCCCTCTCATAGTTCATCTTACATCATGCACCCCGGCTGAACAGAGACATATTGGGCTGAGCTTTGTTTACAGACACCCTACCCCTCATTATGTCAATCCTGTTTACTATTACAATCCAATATGGAACTGAATCTCAAAATGTAACACATGAACTGAATAGTGATACAGATGGCAAAGATTTTATAAAGTTTATATTTACAGTACTTAACGAAAAGAAATCCGATTTATACACAGAAATATGTTGTCCATGCAATCTAATCAAACATACAAATTCAAAGTCAGTTACAACCCCAATTCCAATGAAGTTGGGATGTTGTGGAAATAAATCCTGTTCAATCTATATGCAAGAATACACTACAAAGACAAAATATTTTAAAATGATCAAATTTTTTTTTTTTTTTTTTTTTGCAAGTATTTTTTTGAATTTGATGCTTGTGAAACATTCCAAAAAAGCTGGAACAGGGGCAACAAAGGACTGGGAAAGTTGAGAAATGCTCCAAAAATACCTGTTTGGAACATTCCAAGTGAGCAGGTTAACTGGAAACATGTGAGTGATGTCATGTCATGATTGGGTATAAAAGGGGCATCCCTAAAAGGCTCAGTTATTCACAAGCAAGCATGGGGCGAGGTTCACCACTTTGCGAACAACTGAGTGAGTGAGTAGTCCAACAGCTTAACAACATTTTTCAATTGCAAGGAGGATTTGAGGATTTCATCATCTACAGTCTATAATATCATCATAAGATTCAGAGAATCTGGAGAAATCTCTGCACATAAGCAGCAAGGCTGAAAACCAACACTGAATGCCCTTGACATGCAACCCCTCAGGATGCACTGGATTAAAAGCAAACATCATTCTGTAACAGATATTACATGGGCCAAAAGCCAAATATCAACAACACCCAGGAATGCTGCCAAGTTCTGTGGGCCTTAGCTCATCTTAGATGGACTAACGCAAAGTGGAGAAGTATGCTTTGGTCTGACGAATCCACATTTCAAATTGTTTTTAGAAATCATGGACATTGTGTTCTCCGGGCCAAAGAGGAAAAGGACAATCCGGATTGTTTTCAGAGCAAAATTCGAAAGCCATCATCTGGCTGGATGGTATGGAAGTGTGTTGGTGACTATGGCATGGGTACCTTGCACATCTGTGATAGCACCATTAATGTGAAAGGTACATACTGGTTTTGGAGCAACATATTCTGCCATTACTGTCTATTTCAGTGACGTCCCTGCTTATTTCAGCATGACAATGCCAAGCCACGTTCTGCACATCTAACTTTTTGACATCAAGATTCTGTGCAGGCCAGTCATTTTTTTCCACAGTAAAATCCCTTGTCATGGTGGAACAGGAAGAGTCTATCTCCAAACTGTTGACTCTGGGGAAGTTTAGAGACTTCAGTGCACTATAAGCCTAGGCATCCTCTGACCCCACCCGGGTTGAAGTGGCCTACCACTTCATGGCCGAGTTGCTGTGCTTCCCAATCTCTTCGAGTTTGCTATAACAACACACAGCTGATTGCGAAATATTTAGCATTGAGGAAATGCCACTACTGGACGTACTGCACAGGTGACATCCTATCACAGTACCACACTGGAATTCACTGAGCCTCAGAGGGACCCATTCTTTCCAAAATGTTTGTAGAAGCAGTCTGTATGCCTAACTGCTGGAGTTATACACCAGAGGTAACAACACCTGAAGTCAAAGATTTGAATGGGTGGGGTGCCTTTGATGCCCACACCTAATATAGGTTTTAGTTACCAAAATGCTAAAGCTCATGGGAAGTGTTGTGGACAAAGCTGATGGAAGGAGAAGAGGGAAAAAGGAGGTTAATTACAATAATATGTTCTCCATATATAGGGCGGCCCTCAATGAGACTCATTTTCTTTGTATGTTGTAAGATTAAATATGTTTAGAGGATTTGCCAAATCTTCACACATCTCTCTAAAAAGCAGACAAGAAGCACTTTAAATGAATCATTTGACCCTGGGACAGTGGCTGTTGGGTAACGGTGGACAAAAAAAGTGTTGCATTTTATTTCACATGAAGGCTGAGAATGAGAAGTGAGACCAGAACATTAACCCTCATGCATGTAGCTGGATGCCTAATATTGTAAATTCATCACTCAGGCAGTGACTGTTAGTAATGTATGTTTGCAATTTCCTGAACGCTTTTAGTCCCATTTACAAGAAGACACTGACTCATATGATGACTGTTTAACTTTTAACTGTGATTGATTCGTCAGCTGAAATTGTGTCAAATACAAGTTTGCCATCCTGTAATCCATGTGTTTTATGTCTTTGAGAACAGGTGTATCTCAGCTATAACAATGTATCAGCCCTGAAAATGTTGGCAGCAAAGAAGAACTGGCGCCTCAGCACAGAAAAAGATAGGGTCTGGGAGTATCGTTTTTACTTGTTAATGAGATGAGTTTATTTTTACCGTTTCACACAAGGACTTGTTTGGTTTACTTTATCCTCTGTTTAAAGGTTCGTCTGTACATCCTGGAGCAAAAGTCGGTGTTGAGTTTCAGGGTGGAAGCAGAGGTGGATGTTCCTGCTCACAGAGCCTTTTGTTTGCTTGCTGAGCTAAGCAACAGAACAAGTTGGGACATGCACTATAAGTAATTCACAAACACATTTATGGAGATATTGACATATGATGTAATACTTCTTGCCTAACATGGTATTCCTCACTACATATCTGTTAGTCAGTGTAATTTGGTCACTGGTTGTGATTTAGGCTGGAATGGTAAGTAGCTCAGGTGCTTAGTTCCTAGTCTGACTTTAGAGTTATTTAACTTGCCCATCTATATCTCATCGCATTGCTAAAGTATTTTCCTTAGATTACTGGTTCCATTGTTTTGTTAGAAGCATTAGATCAGTTAGAACTAAAGGGGGAACTTTACTCAAACTGACGTGGTGTTAAGTACACTGACCTAGAACAATTCTTATGTTGACCTGCAATCATAAACAGATGTTTAGTGGAAAAAATACACTTTTATTTATTTTTTCTAATTACATTCTAAAAAATATATATATAATAATGATTAAAAAAAAACTGTGGTCAGTTTAAATCGATTTATGTATGCACTGTTTTACCAGTTCATTCATGCACAAATCTGCCAATAATTGTTTTAATCAGCTCATCAGTGTACATCCTTCGTGTACTAGGAAATGTGAGCTGATTCACCGTGTTGACGATGATGACTTTATTTACCGTGTGGTGACACCATCAGTGCATCAAGGTGCAGTTGGATCCCCCACCTCATCCAATCAAGGAGAAAGGGTTCTCCAGGATTTCATTCTTTTGGCCTCTAAAAGGAAGCCATGCGGCCATGGGTAAGTAGCATGAATAGACACATCCTACTGAAGTTTATCCATATCTGTCCTGCAGGACTGACAGGGACTCTTGTTTTTCCTTCTTCAGAGATCCTTATGTCATTGCTCTGCGCTCAGTATCCCTGGCCACCCATCCTCCCTTCCAAGGATATAACAGAGGAGAGGTTCTGTGTGCTGGATTTACCATACTGGAGACCAATAACAGCATGTCATTGGTAAGACGTTTCGTTAATCTTTTCTGTTTTGAAATCTTTTTAAATATAGTCTAATCAGTATTCAACTATAATTACATTTGCTGTTTTTCTGCAGATCAGTTACTATAACCAGGCATCTCCAGAGGTCCTCCCTTACATTTCCACAGATATTGCAGGTCTCTCTTCCTCTTTCTATCACACCTTCTGCTCCTGCAGCCAGTACCTGAACAAAAACAGACTGTAGCCTGCCTCTGAGAAGCTCACATGCAAATTGTGAAACCACAAAAAACAACAGCCCCACGTGCCTTCTGTCAGAGGCACTGCACAACACCCAACTGTAAAAACCAGGGAGAGTGTCTTGGCCAGTTCATCGGTGTGCTGCTTAACACATGGTACAGAGTCAAGCAACGCTGTTGTTGGTCTATCTTGTAAACAGCTTTTTATTTTTAGTGTTTAAAATAAACTGATTTTTTTTTTATTACAAGTGCATGACAACAAAACTAGGATTTCCACATCACATCGGCATCACTCTTCCAGCCAAACATCCAGTTTTACATTTTGCCTGTGAACCTTTCAACCACAATGCTCTGAATATGCTCCGAGGAGATTCAAATCGCAAACACAAAACCTTTTAAGATTCTAGGCTGTTGGCTTTGGCTGTAAATTGATTTTGTTGTTTACTTATATTCCAAATGTGGACATATATTACAGCTCTAAAGGAGAGAGGATGTTTGCTGTACAGATTCTAATGCTTTCAAAGAAACTTGTTTTTTACTTGGTAGAGAGATATATCATTAAAATGAATTAAAACTTGTTTCACCGTGCTGTTTTTTTCTCTGTTCGCCTTACCTGCATACAAAAAAAAAAAAAAAAAATGAGATGACTATAGTATAAAATTATATATACTGACAGAATCACAATATTGGCACAATTAACAACTGAATGATTATACTGGACCCAGTTACCAACAGGATCACTAATTAGCTGTCAGGTTTCATGGATTGTTAGCAGGACCAAATTGCAAACAGGAACTTAGGAACAGCATGGTGAGTAGAAGGATTTATAAAATGAAATGTCAAACTTACAGAGTGAACAGCGAAGAAACGGGACACAACATGGGAAGAGTAACAAGTAATGTAAGAATCCAGCAGTGAGAGCTCATATACAGAGGAAAGTGAGGAGAAAGGCATGGCAAATAGGTGTAAGCAATCAGGTGAAAATGAGAAACAGATGAGGGGAATTAAGGCAGGAAGCTGAGGGAGAGGGAGACTGATTAAAATCCTACAAAGCCTAATAGAGAAAATCTAAAAGTATAAAGAACTCAGGAATTAACAAAAAAAGAACAAGTACCGTAAATTCCGGACCACAGAGCGCACCTGATTAAAAGCCGCATGCTCTAATTCTAGAAAGAAAACCAATTTTGTACTTTTACAGGCTGCACCAGATGTTAAGCCGCGGGTGTCCCACTTTGTAATATGAGATATTTACACAGAAAGATATTACACGTGAGGATTTTTAACTTTTAATTTAATCCGTATGGTAAAATAAACAAATGCATATTGCAAATGCTTTTTTTCGAACAGTGCCTGTAACACGGCTACATACGTAAGTTATCAGTAACACAAATTACGTTGCTTATGCTTTTTTACTGAACAGTGCACGAACAACATTCCAATATCTCCTAACTGATATATACTGCAGCCTACCAGGTCAAAAGTCATTGATCACCTTCTTCATCTTCTTGCTGCGCACTGAAACCATCAAAGTCCTCTACTTCAGTGTCCGCATTGAACAGCCTCAGGATCTCGTCACTCACTTCAGCCTCTTCGTTGTTGCTCTCACTTGAGCGCATCCGGTCCCCTTAATCACGCAGCAGTCCAGCCTTTAGAAACCCGTTGGTGATTTTCCATGTTGATGATGTCTGATTTACCGGTAATTGAATTGTTAAATGCCTTGATTTATCGCACAAGTTCTTTGGGACCTCTTTAACTACTCATCATTTGATTGGTCTCTGTTCCCAGGAAAAAGGGTTTTTTGGCGGATAAAAAAAGATGCATTACCGCCCGTTGTTGGGCCGCTTTTTTCAAAGTGTGTAAAAAAGTAGGGGCTTAAATCGGAATTTACGGTTTTAAAAGGGAAATGAAACTAAAAGGGAAAAAATCAGGGAAATTAAAAAAACGACATGAAAGCCCAAAAAAACCAAGGGCATAACTTAGGGAATGATAATAAACACGGGATATTTTTAATAATTCAGTTAAATTCAATATAAATTCAGTTTTTTTTAAAGTGCCTTTTCACGCACATGTTGCTCAGGCTTTTTAAAAAAAATGCATTTGAGCACAGACAGATTCCAATTTAAACAAAAACTTTCCCAAAATTGACCCTAGTTTCAAACATGGAGTCAATTCAGTTTTTTTATTCAAATAATTTTTAAAAATGATGTTTTAAATTTGGGAATTCCTGTGTAAATTCAATTAAATTACAATTTTAAAAACTGCTTTGATGGTGCGTAAATTGGTGCTATATAAAAAAAACTTGAAAAATTTTTCTATCTAAGAAAACCCGCCATTGCAGCATTCACTTCTGGTTTACATGCAGCGCAGAGAAAGTGGCTTACTTTTGTGTGGTTGTTTTTGCAGAAATCCCTCATACGAGCATGATGTAGCAACTTTAAAAAGAAAACAAAAAAAACACGGAGCCGATTCGGATACTTTTTATGTGAAAGACAAGTAGAAACGTTAAAGACGTAGTACTCCTTTAGCAGCTTCATCTGGGAGAGAAAAACACCCAAGAAGATGAACTCTGAGCCAGTTTTTTTTTAATGTAAAAAATTGAAGAGAGCACTACAGTTAGTCACAGTAGAAGCCAGCCCATAGTTATTCTAGGAGAGAGACGGGTTAAACCTGAAAGACAGCAGCATAGCCCTGCCCTTTAGGAAGGTTCACAGGCCGCTAAAAAAAAGCCAGACCAGGTGTACTTTATGAAAAAAAAAAAACAGAGAAAAAAAAGTTAAAAGCGAAATAACACAAATCGTAAAATTTGGGGCGTCTTGAGAATGTAGAAGAGCGAGGGAAAAAGGTTATTCCTCCGCAGCCCAAACCTATGCACTTAACTGGGGGGATGTTCAGTAACCTAACCACTCAACTATAAGCTTTAAACAAAAAAGGAAAATTTTTTAACCTAGCCTTTAAAAGGACAGGGTGTCCGCCCCACGGACTAAACTGGGGGCTTTTTCCCAGGAGAGGACCCGATAACTAAAGGGTCTCCTCCCATTCTACTTCTAGAGACTCTAGAACCACCCTGAACCCGGTCTGAGAACGAAGTGCTCTTTAGGAACATATGGAAAATCAGATCTCTGATTATGATTAGCTAGTCATTAGGGCTTTAATGTGAGGAGAATTAAAAAAATTATTCAGAAATCTGCAGCTTTTTTGGGTCTCTGAAGCCTTTTACTGCATTTTGTGGACATCCTGAGTAAAGAATTACAATAGTCCCGCTTGAAGTAACAAATGCATGGACTACTTTTTCAATATCAACGGGTTTTTGGTCAGCCCGCTCATGCCTTATACATGTGAATCTATTGATGGACAAAGACAAAAGGACATTACAAAAGAACCAGTCTTGAAGAAGAAAATGAAAACGCAGTTTGAAAGGTCTATTAGCAGCTTCATTTATGAGTCAAAAAATGCCGCTTTGACTTTAAAATGAAAAGCCTTTCTGTTAAAAAATTTTAATTTTCAAATTTGACATTTCAAAATGAATTTTGAAAATGAAATTTTAAATGTTATTTTATTTATCATTTTTAATTAATTTACAAATTGTCCAGTCTTGGAGAAGAAAATGAAAATGCAGTTTGAATGATTTATTTTTAATATGAGTCAAAAATGCAGCTTTGACTTTAAAATGAAAAGCCTTTCTGTTAAAAAATTTTAATTTTCAAATTTGACATTTCAAAATGAATTTTGAAAATGAAATTTTAAATGTTATTTTATTTATCATTTTAATTAATTTACAAATTGTGCAGTCTTGGAGAAGAAAATGAAAATGCAGTTTGAATGATTTATTTTTAATATGAGTCAAAAAATGCAGCTTCATTTTGAAAATGAAAAAGCATTTTAATCCATTTTAATTTGAATATTGGGACACATTTGCTTCCATAGTTATGATGCTTTGGCTGTTTTAATTACTGTTATCCATTAATCGCTATCGAGCTGAACTGCTCAATATATCATGATATTGATTTTACTCCATATCGTCCACCCCTAAGGAGGGATCTGCTGCCCAACTTGCCATGGCCTTCTCCTCCTACCTCAGGAGAGGGCACATCCCACAGTTTGAGAATCATTCACCTAAGCACTTTTACAGACCACTGATACCTAAAACATTCAAATTTACAGTTGCAGATGCAATCTACATGGATGGTTTCTGCTTCAGATGAATTGATTTTGATTGCCCATTAAAGTGGACTCATTGGATTTGGTGTTTGTGTGCTCGTAACTCACTACTTCAAAGATTGCCTGGAACACATCCAGACTCATAGAGGTAGATGGTGTGATGTTCTCAGTCGTAAACTATGCTCTTACACAATTCTGCTTGTATGCAGTTCTAACCTCAGAACTGTTCCTGCTCTCAGATTTAATGCCACACCTACTAATGCAGTTCTGTTCAGCTGAACCTAGTTATTTGCCATTTTCTATAGTAAACACTCTGACAATGCGGAGGAAGGTAGCAATGATTATAGGGGTTAGGCCTGTCTGGATAACAAATTTTGTGGACGATAAATTGTACCAGAAATTATTGCGATAAACGGTAATATTGTCATTTGGAGACCATTTTCAACTAATATAATGATAACGACAAAATAATCCAAGTAGCTACACCCTCTTAAGTTCAATAAACTTTAATTTCTAAAGAACATTTAACATTGCAACTTCTAAATATTCACAATGAATAAAGAACCAAAAAACAATAAATAAAATGAATTAGGAAGTCTCTGCCCTTCAAAAAATATTAATTGTTGGGCTCAGACAGGGAAATAAGGCAAAACTGCTGGTTTCATAAACAAAAAATTAGCTGTTTCATGACATGATGAAAGACCTCATTTGCGTCACTTAGAAAAATGTCACGGCAGCAGAGTGTCCGAAGTTTCTTCAAAAAGCCTAATAATGACGATATTGTTGATAAAAGAGGGATAAATGCAGTGGAAGATGAAAAACAAACAGAAATCAGCTCTGGGCAACTATGGAGTGAGCAAGCAGCAGCAAGGAGGTTATGCGGTACTACAGAATGCATTGGGAGCAGGAGTTCTTCTGGCTGAGGAAGGAGGATGGAAAAATGTTCTGCGACATATGTTTAAAAAAAAAAAAAAAAAGCCAATATTGGAAACGGATTTGTCCGAGAACGCACAGACATACAGAAGTTAAAATGAATGCAATTCAATGTTTATTTCATATCATTTTAAAATAATTAAAGTGACTGGTAAAACTAGATGGACAGGATTTTTTTTAACCCGTTAGTCAAAACGACCGACAACGAAAAAGTCTAGCAACCTCTGATTGATGTTTAGTTGTTACTGTTTTACAACAAATGCGACATACCAGCTCCCACACTGGAGCTGTTGTGTTCAGCTTTGAAACGTTTTCCATCTGTTTTCCAAATTTCAACTAGCATTTCTCCAGCTTGCTACTTCTCAGGGGGCTCTCAGGCTACACTATGAGGTACATAACAAGACCATGTGCCTGGCACATACCTGACACAAGAGTCCACTCCTCCCTATGCTAAATGAGAAGAGGAGGCCCGAGTTGAGTCTGATGCACCGGAGTGAAACCTTTTGTCATCCAGTCCCTTTAGTAGAAAGAGCGGGAGACACAAGTAAAGCAAACAAGTATCCAAAACGAAATTATGGCGCTTATTTTAATTTATCATGCGATAAATTTTATTCATGTGATTTATTGCTTATTGCGACAGGCCTATTAAGGGTTAGTTGATAATTTAACAAGATAGTTTCAGAACAATTCAAACCTGAGCAGAAAAACATGTTTCGCAAGCACACACAAAACGTTTTCAATTAAGAGAACCAGAACCAAATATTTGTACAATACTCATTAAACTTCAGAGTAGAAATGTTTCTGAGGATGAGTTGAGCACATTGTTTTTTTCTCTGTGAGGGAAGTGTTTCAATACTGTGTATGAAAACAGAGAACCATGTACTGAAATAAAAAGCGTTTTCCCTCGTTTAATAATGGTAATCAACTCCCACAGATGCGTGGTTGGCGAGATCACATAGCAGAACTTGAGGCAGCTTTAGCTCAGGAGAAAGACAGAAGCCGCAAGCTGCTGGCAGACAAAGACCGGGAAGTGGAAGAAATCCAAGCCAAGATGCAGGAGCAGCTGAATGAGTATGAACAGCTGCTGGATGTAAAACTGGCCCTGGACATGGAGATTAATGCCTATCGTAAACTCCTAGAGGGAGAGGAAGAAAGGTGGGAAACAATAAAGTCACGGTGGCATTATTCTCACACGGCCACCTTTCTACAACTGCTGTTTCTCTATCCCCCAGACTTAAGCTGTCTCCCAGTCCTTCATCTCGTGTCACAGTGTCACGAGCATCATCAAGCAGTCGCAGTGTGCGGACCACTCGGGGAAAGAGGAAGCGCATTGATGTAGAGGAACAGGAAGCCAGCAGCTCAGTGTCCATTGCTCACTCTGCTTCTGCCACAGGACCCATTAGCATCGATGAGATTGACACTGACGGAAAGTTTGTGTGTCTTCACAACAGCGGAAATGAGGCAAGTTCCATAGACCTTTAAGCTTTGTATTAGCTTTTAGGTGCACCTTCACTGAACACCATAAGATGTAAGAACTTGGTCCAGTAATTGTTCCATAGGAGAATCTTGGTATCTTATGTCCTTGTTGCATTCATCTCTGTAGCAATGGCCTAAGGCTTAAGTATTTTAAACAAGTACAGGATGATTTAAAATCTTGTAAATATTCCGTATTAGTATTGTTTTCTAAGCGTAGATAATTGTTTATCAGGACCAGGCCCTCGTGGGTTACGAGATGGTCAAGAATGTTGGAAATGTTACAGCTACTTACAAGTTCACACCCAAATATGTACTGAAGGCCAGCCACAAAGTCACGGTAAGACCTATTAATTAATCTATTTTCACTGTTGTTTTGGAGGGGGAGTTTGAAAGACTGGTTCAAAATTACATATGTCTAAATCAAACCTTTAAAAGATAAAATTTTAATTTTTTAAAGCACCTTTTATAATCCCAGAAAGGTCAAGGCTTCCAATGCTATACTTTTCTGTATGTTTTTGGATTGAGTGCATAAACTACATTGAAGTTTTCATATTCTATGTAGATCTGGGCATCTGATGCTGGAGTGAGCTCCAAACCTCCCACAGACCTAGTGTGGAAGAACCAGTCCTCCTGGGGGTCAGGAGAAGATGTTAGTGTGGTGCTGATGAACCCACAGGGAGAGGTAAACATTTCATGACATACCACCACTTATATATTGCCACTGCCCAGCTTTTTTACACAATATTCACCAAAAAATGTCATGATTTTATTTTGATGGCCACACGACGTTTTCTTTTTTGACAGGAAGTCGCAAAAAGAACCACCAAATACAAGATGGCAGAAGAAGAGCAGGGAGATGAAGATGATTATGGTGTAGAGGCAATTGAGAAAGACCTCCAACAGCAGGTCAGGTTCTAGTTTTTCAAATATGGAGAGTTGATTTAGGTCCTATTGTTTTTACTGCTTTGAATTGAAATATGGTTTTGCAAACATTTAGATTTTCTGATCTAGAATTGAAAGTTTAAAGATGAATTAGTTGTAGAGAACTTGCAGTGATAGTAGTAGCCTTCTGTGGTTTATTAGTCTTATTGCTGTCTGATGAGGCACCTACAACTCTTCAGCATAACAGCACAACAACCAGCAACATGTCAAAGCTGCCACACCATATTTGCTGTAGGATGATTAGGACATAACATCAAAAACAATACAGCCATATATCGCTGAAATAGTTTCAGCATTGCCCATAGGGCTCCACTGACATCTTTTGGCAGTAAATTAATATTTCTTGTCACTTGCTGCCAGCATGTACCTCCATCTGGTGAAGCGAAATGGTTATAATTTTGAACACCATGACGTTCGACCAAGGTAACATTTTGAGCAATAGACTCATCAGTAGCTGGAACTACATGTGACGTGAACAGACTGCTGTTCGCTGATTGGCCACGAGACCAGAAGAAACGAGAAGGTTTTCGCTGAGTTAGTGAAGGGAAAGGTTAATAAAACTCAAGAGCAACTACAATAATATTAAGAACCACAATGGCTGGAGTGGTCAAACCAAAATAGAATTTTACTACTTGTACTCGTCGTCTTCAGCTTATCCGGAACCGGGTCGCGGGGGCAGCAGACTCAGCAAGACCCCCAGACGTCCCCTCTCCCCAGACACCTCCTCCAGCTCCTCCGGGGGGAGCCCAAGGCGTTCCCAGGCCAGCCGAGAGACATAGTCCCTCCAGCGTGCCCTGGGCCGTCCCCTGGGCCTCCTCCCGGTGGGACGTGCCTGGAACACCTCCCGAGGAAGGTGTCCAGGAGGCATCCGGTATAGATGCCCGAGCCACCTCAACTGGCTCCCTCGATGTGGAGGAGCACCGGCTCTACTTTCCCAAACCCTCCCCAATGGCCGCGCTCCTCACCCTATCTCTAAGGGAGTGCCCGGCCACCCTACGGAGGAAGCTCATTTCAGCCGCTTGTATCCGGATCTCGTTCTTTCGGTCATGACCCTAAAGTTCATGGCCATAGGTGAGGGTAGGAACGTAGACCGACCGACCCGGTAAATCGAGAGCTTTTGCTTTTCGGCTCAGCTCTCTCTTTCACCACAACGGACCGGGACAGCGCCCCCATTACTGCGGCAGCCGCACCGATCCGTCTGTCGATCTCCCGCTCCATTCTTCCCTCACTCGTGAACAAGACCCCAAGATACTTGAACTCCTCCACTTGAGGCAGGAACTCCCCTCCAACCTGAAGAGGACAAGCCACCCTTTTCCGATCGAGTACCATGGCCTCTGACTTGGAGGAGCTGATCTTCATCCCAGCCGCTTCACACTCGGCTGCGAACCGCCCCAGCACATGCTGTAGGTCTTGGCTAGAGGGGGCCAGCAGGACCACGTCATCTGCAAAAAGAAGAGACGAAATCCACTGGTCCCCAAACCAGACCCCCTCCGGCCCTTGGCTGTGTCTAGAAATCCTGTCCATAAAAGTTATGAACAGGACCGGTGACAAAGGGCAGCCCTACCGGAGTCCAACATGCACCGGGAACAGGTCCGACTTAGTGCCGGGAATGCGGACCAAATTCTGCTCCGCTCGTACAGGGACCGGATGGCCCCTAATAAAGGGCCCCCGATTCCATACTCCTGGAGCACCCTCCACAAGGCATCACGAGGGGCACTGTCGAATGCCTTCTCCAGGTCCACAAAACACATGTGAACGGGTTGGGCAAACTCCCATGAGGCCTCGAGTACCCTGTAGAGGGTATAGAGCTGGTCCAGTGTTCCACGGCCGGGACGAAAACCACACTGCTCCTCCTGAAGCCGAGGTTCGACTATCGGCCGGACTCTCCTCTCCAATACCCTGGCGTAGGCCTTACCAGGGAGGCTGAGGAGTGTGATCCCCCTGTAGTTGGAACACACCCTCAGGTCCCCCTTCTTATGAAGGGGGACCACCACCCCGGTCTGCCAGTCCAGAGGTACTGTCCCCGACCGCCATGCAATGTTGAAGAACCATGACAGCCCCACAACATCCAGAGATTTGAGGTACTCAGGGCGGATCTCATCCACCCCCGAAGCCTTGCCTGGTGCAAAGAGGATTGGGTGACGGACGAAGGTGGAGACCTCAGCGGCCCGATCCCCGGATGCTTAGGCTGGCTCTAGGGACTTGGAATGTTACCTCACTGGGGGGGAAGGAGCCTGAGCTTGTGCGGGAGGTCGAGAGATATCGACTAGAAATAGTCGGGCTCGCCTCCACGCACAGCGTGGGCTCTGGAACCCTATCCTTGAGAGGGGCTGGACTCTCTTCTACTCTGGAGTGGCCCACGGGGTGAGGGGGTGGGCTTGGGTGGGTTTGCTTGTTGCACCCCAGCTCAGCCGTCTAGTGTTGGGGTTTACCCCGGTGGATGAGAGGGTCGCATTCCTGCGCCTTCGGGTCGGGGATAGGTCTCTGACTGTCGTTTCGGCCTACGGGCCGAGCGGTAGTGCGGAGTACCCAGCCTTCTTGGTGTCCCTGTCAGGGGTGCTGTATAGTGCCCCTCCCGGGGACTCCATTATTCTGCTGGGGGACTTCAACGCCCACGTGGGAAACGACAGTGACACCTGGAGAGGCGTGATCGGGAGGAATGGCCTCCCCGATCTGAATCCGAGTGGTGTTTTGTTATTGGACTTCTGTGCTAGTCACGGATTGTCCATGATGAACACCATGTTCAAGCATAAGGGTGTTCATCAGTGCACTTGGCACCAGGACACCCTAGGCAGGAGGTCAATGATCGACTTTGTTGTCGTATCATCAGACCTTCGGCCGCATGTTTTGGACACTCGGGTGAAGAGAGGGGCTGAGCTGTCCACTGATCACCACCTGGTGGTGAGTTGGATCCGCTGGAGGAGGAGAAAGTCGGACAGACTTGGCAGGCCCAAGCGCATAGTGAGGGTCTGTTGGGAACGCCTGGCGGAGCCCTCGGCCAGGGATGTAATTAACTCCCACCTCCGGGAGAGCTTTGACCAGAGTCCGGGGGATGTTGGAGTCCGAGTGGACCATGTTCTCCGCATCTATTGTCGATGCTGCTGCCCGTAGCTGCGGCCGTAAGGTCTGCGGTGCCTGTCGCGGCGGCAATCCCAGAACCCGGTGGTGGACACCGGCAGTAAGGGATGCTGTCAAGCTGAAGAAGGAGTCCTATCGGCTGTGGTTGGCTTGTGGGACTCCTGAGGCGGCTGACGGGTACCGTGAGGCCAAGCGTGCTGCGGCCCGAGCTGTGGCAGAGGCAAAAACTCGGGCCTGGGAGGAGTTCGGTGAGGCCATGGAGAAGGACTACCGGTCGGCCTCGAAGCGATTCTGGCAAACCGTCCGGCGCCTCAGGAGGGGGAAGCAGTGCTTCACCAACACTGTTTATAGTGGGGGTTGGAGGCTGCTGACCTCGACTGGGGACATTATCGGGCGGTGGAAGGAGTACTTCGAGGATCTCCTCAATCCTGCCATCACGCATTCCCTGGTGGAAACAGAGGCTGGGGACTCGGGGTTGGACTCTTTCATCATCCAGGCTGAAGTCACCGAGGTAGAATTTTACTATTTAATCATAAACCTTGCCTGAAGGCTGAAAGAAAAAGGACACATCAGCTTTCTGAATTACATGTAGGCGGGCACTGTATTTAAAAACATTATAAATCAGCTGATCACACATATAATCAGCTGTTTAGCTAAAGGTGGAGTAAGGAGAATTATTTAAAACAGAAATTAACTAAGATGGGGGTTCTATCAAATTTCCAGTACATCTGTCAATAGAGCAAAGGAGAATATTTTCAAAAATAGGTGTGTACTTTAAGTTATGTCATTAAAGAAAATTCTCAAGTCTTTCCCAGTAATCCGGCCGACAAATAAAAATAGCAAGAAAGGGATGGTGATGTTCTGGGATAGTAACATAGGTCAAAACAAATACTTGTATACAGTGCTTACATTCCTTGCATTAATAAAGCAACTGCAGCTCAGTCATGACTCAACAGGTGATTGTCCTTTAGGGAGGCATCACTAGCAAATCAATCGGGTTCCAAGTCATTAAAATGTGTGAGCCAAATCGGAGCAGTACAGGTTGAGGTGGTCCTGACACATGTCCCTCACCACAACTGTAGGTTTTTTTGTCAGTCTGCTAAGAACTTAAAACTGATTATGTATCTGGAAAAGTTTTTTTTACCTGCATCTTGAATGTTTGTCTGTGACACTGCAGGAAGATGCTCACGCTGCCAAAAGAGGCTGCTCCATTATGTGATCTCACTTCGCCGACAAGTCGTCACCTCTGAGCCCAGCTAGTCCGCTGCCAATTTTGAAAGTACTATTTTTCTATATTTTGTAGTGCATTTTTGCTAAATGAATATCCTTGTTTGGTTTTTGCTATGAAAATGGCTTTTTGTAAATATTTTGTTTAGTAGCTAAAACAATGTAGTAAACTGTAGTTCAGAATGTGTCTTGAGACTCAAGTAGCTTAACTTGAGATGTCAGGATCATAAGAATGTCTTTTAACATTCAGTTTAAGATACTCTTCTGTCATTGTATGGTTTTAAAAATGGAAAGCAACAAGGTATGACTGGATAGTAAACCTTAGAACTAGTGTTACTTGTTTTTATTTTCAAATGTCCTACTTGTATGACTACATTACATAGCAAAAACCCAAGCTTGTTATTAGTCCTGTGATAGTCATAGCTTTGTTTCAGCAGAAAGCTGAAGTTCAGAACCCAGGTACTTTGTGTTTGAGGGAACTGAGCTCAGTAATCTGAAGGTGGAAGGTTGAAGTTTATTGTGACTCCAGATTTATGTGATAGGTTGTTATAAAACATCTGACCAAGACACTACAAAAATGGCATGTGCAGATTTCTTTTTTGTTACTATTCACACACTCCTTAATTCATCACTAAGTTTGGCTTTGCTTGCACAGCAACATCTGCAGTGTGGATCGTATTAACTTTTGATAATTGAAGAATTTAAAGTACTGTAGTTGTTTGTATTATGATGCATGCTATAGCAGTCTGTAATCATAGTTAAATTAAAATGTCTATATTTGCTTTATTTTTATTAATTAGACAACAGAGTGCTAATGCTCAAAACTGAATAAAAGCGTTCTGCTTCATTTTCCATCCATTTATTTGTATAGCATCAGTGGGTAGCAGCTACCATTTGTCCATTTGTTCTTGTGGGTTTACAAATTAACGTAAAGTTCTAGTCTTTACTTTTAGTAACCCATTGAATTTTTATTTTAGCTCCATTGTGATATTTTTAACATCCAGTGTATAATGAATGACAGCATGCTTCTGACTTTTTTCTATTGTCAATTAAATCATTGAATAAAAGTTTTAAAAAATCGCTCAGCATTTTGTTTATTTTAAAGCAGGCCGTCAAAGTTGGTGTTTAAATAGAAAATATTGTGATCCCTGGCTCCCATGTAGATTGTATGACATTTTTTGGATGTTTTTTTTTAACTACATTTACAATAGAATGGGCTATGTGTAGGGGTACTAAGTAAATGGTTAGTGTTACGATGAAATCCCCCTAATTCAGTCTGATGACCGAAAAAGTTTGGTGTAGGGAGTCAAAGGCAAGGCACGGGCCGACGCATGTCACGCAAGAGCTCATCTCCTTATGTTAGACCCAGGTGGTAGGTACACAATAAAACAATCCTAATACCACATCTGGGGGCGAGCAAGGACGGGCAAAGATCATGCAGGTAATCCCAGGAACCGGATGAAGCCAGGAGAGCCCTCCACCCGCCACAAAGCCAAGCAAACCGGCTTGGAACCACAGCCGCCACAACCACTCCACCCATGTCCCCACATCCATGCCCACACACCCAATGCAGGAGGTTGTAGGTTAAATGATAAGAAGGGAATAAAAAAGAAAAGTCTGAGTTAAGCTAATAGAAAATGTTTTAGTGGGGTGGGTTAGGGTTAGGATATGGGATGAAAACACGTTTGGACGATCAGGCACTCAAAATAACTCAAAAACTATAAGTAGTAGAGAGCTGAAACTTGGCACAGAGAGTCTCTGGGAGGTGCCCTACCCTCCCTTCAAATTTGTTTGGTATGGCTTACTACCTTGATCTAGCTGCCATCAAAAACTATAAAGGGCATTTTGACCGAACTTGGTGTGTATACACCACCCCTCCAGTAAGTTTGGTGGCTCTAGCTCACTTCCTTCATATAGCTGCCATTGACTCCCATTCATTTTTGGGCTGAGTGTAAGTCTAGATAGGAACATACTATCGAGCTGGTAGTTGGTTCCCCATGCTCAGCGGCTCCCCCTTCATAGACATCTCATATGTGATGTGATAATCATATGCTGTGAGTTTGGTGTGTTTGGCTGTCTTCCTTGATGGGTGGGTGTCCCTAAGTGTGCGGTATATCTCCAAGTGTAAGTGTGTGGGTGTCAGAGGTATATTTCTAAGTATTAGTGGGTGTGTCCTTGAGTGCGTGGGAGTGTCTAAGTGTGAGTGGGTGGGTCTAAGTGTCAGAGGTAGGGTTAGGGTTAAGGCATAAACACCACCAGAGGATCGGAAAAAATGGGAATAACTTAAAAAGTAAAGGTGATAGAGGAATGGAATTTGGTGTCTATGGGAGGTTTTGGGGGACTGAAGACCCCATGTCGGTAGCACTTTCGGGTTCCCAAGATACATCAAAATGACCCACAAAGGATCCAAAAAAATTGACGTAACTGGAGATATGAAGGTTGCAGAGAGCTCATACTTGGTTTGCTGAGCTCAGGGGCCCCTGGAACGTTGTTAGACACCCTACATGGCCTAGATGTGAAACACTTTGAGGACTTGAAAAATTTTGACTAGGTGCCTAGAGCATCTGAAAGTGGCTGAAATTACCCTGTGGGTGTGTCTGGGTGTTAGAGGGCATGCCTGGGCGTGATTGGGCATGTCTAAGTGTGGGTGGGTGGGTCTAAGTGTAAGAAGTATATCCAACTGTTATAGGGTTAGGGTGGGTTTAAGGTTTAGGGGTTAGTGTTTAGGGTTTAGGATTTAGGGTTCCAGAGTTAGGGGTTAGGGTTACGGTTAAGGTTAGGTTAAGGGATAAACACCAGCAAAGGATCAGTCGACACGGGAATAAGTGGACAGGCGTGAGAGCTTTGGCCTTGAAGTTGGTGTCTAAGTGGTTTTGGGCACCCCGGACACGGCGGTTGAGACCCCGTCTGGATGCAACGCATGGTGCGGGCAGTGCAGGCAGTGGGCCCTAATGGATCAGTTGAAGCAACACCTGTGCTAATTCACAGCAGGGATTCACTCCTCTTAAGTTGAGATCTGGTCAGTTCTGACTATGAATCAGCATGTGATGATGCACTGCAGGGATATATATACCCCTCTTAAGTTGAGATTTGGGCGGTTCTGACTACGGATCAGCACCGGTGATGATGCACAGCAGGGATTGTTCTTAGGTTGAGATCTTGTCGGATCTGACCACGAATCAGCACATGTGATGATGTACAGCAAGGATTCACTCCTCTTAAGTTGAGATCTGGTCCGTTCTGGCTCAGAATCAGCACCTGTGATGTTGCACAGCAAAGACTCTGCTTTTCGCTTTTCAATTTATTTCAAAGTATAAATGCTGTACCACTACTACTACTGCTCCTTCTTCAGGGTGTCTGCAGGGGTCACTGGCTCAAAATTAAGACTTTTTAGGAACATTATATATGACATTTAAGACCTATATGATAACATACAGAAATGTCAATACATTAAACAAAATATACACTGCTCAAAAAAATAAAGGGAACACTCAAATAACACATCCTAGATCTGAATGAATGAAATATTCTCATTGAATACTTTGTTCTGTGCAAAGTTGAATGTGCTGACAACAAAATCACACAAAAATCATCAATGGAAATCAAATGTATTAACCAATTGATGCCTGGATTTGGAGTCACACACAAAATTTAAGTGGAAAAACACACTACAGGCTGATCCAACTTTGATGTAATTTCCTTAAAACAAGTCGAAATGAGGCTCAGTATTGTGTGTGGCCTCCACGTGCCTGTATAACCTCCCTACAACGCCTGGGCATGCTCCTGATGAGACGGCGGATGGTCTCCTGAGGGATCTCCTCCCAGACCTGGACTAAAGCATCCGCCAACTCCTGGACAGTCTGTGGTGCAACGTGACGTTGGTGGATGGAGCGAGACATGATGTCTCAGATGTGCTCTATCGGATTCAGGTCTGGGGAACGGGCGGGCCAGTCCATAGCTTCAATGTCTTCATCTTGCAGGAACTGCTGACACACTCCAGCCACATGAGGTCTAGCATTGTCCTGCATTAAGAGGAACCCAGGGCCTACTGCACCAGCATATGGTCTCACAAGGGGTCTGAGGATCTCATCTCAGTACCTAATGGCAGTGAGGCTACCTCTAGCGAGCCCATGGAGGGCCGTGCGACCCTCCAAAGAAATGCCACCCCACACCATTACTGGCCCACTGCCAAACCGGTCATGCTGAAAGATGTTGCAGGCAGCAGATTGCTCTCCACAGTGTCTCCAGACTCTGTCACGTCTGTCACATGTGCTCAGTGTGAACCTGCTTTCATCTGTGAAGAGCACAGGGCGCCAGTGGCGAATTTGCCAATCCTGGTGTTCTCTGGCAAATGCCAAGCATCCTACACGGTTTTGGGCTGTGAGCACAACCCCCATTTGTGGACGTCGGGCCCTCATATCATCCCCAAGGAGTCGGTTTCTAACCGTTTGTGCAGACACATGCACATTTGTGGCCTGCTGGAGGTCATTTTGCAGGGCTCTGGCAGTGCTCCTCCTGTTCCTCCTTGCACAAAGGCGGAGGTAGCGGTCCTGCTGCTGGGTTGTTGCCCTCCTACGGCCTCCTCTACGTCTCCTGGTGTACTGGCCTGTCTCCTGGTAGCGCCTCCAGGCTCTGGACACTATGCTGACAGACAGAGCAAACCTTCTTGCCACAGCTCGCATTGATGTGCCATCCTGGATGAGCTGCACTACCTGAGCCACTTGTGTAGGTTGTAGAGTCCGTCTCCTGCTACCACGAGTGTGAAAGCACCACCAAAATTCAAAAGTGACCAAACATCAGCCAGAAAGCATAGGTACTGAGAAGTGGTCCGTGGTCCCCACCTGCAGAACCACTCCTTTATTGAGTGTGTCTTGCTAATTGCCAAAGATTTCCCCCTGTTGGCTATTCCATTTGCACAACAGCATGTGAAATTGATTGTCAATCAGTGTTGCTTCATAAGTGGAAAGTTTGATTTCACAGACATTTGATTTACTTGGAGTTATATTGTGTTGTTTAAGTGTTCCTTTTATTTTTTTGAGCAGTATATACAGGGGTTGGACAATGGAACTGAAACACCTGTCATTTTAGTGTGGGAGGTTTCATGGCTAAATTGGACCAGCCTGGTAGCCAGTCTTCATTGATTGCACATTGCACCAGTAAGAGCAGAGTGTGAAGGTTCAATTAGCAGGGTAAGAGCACAGTTTTACTCAAAAATGAAATGCACACAACATTATGGGTGACATATCAGAGTTCAAAAGAGGACAAATTGTTGGTGCACGTCTTGCTGGCGCATCTGTGACCAAGACAGCAAGTCTTTGTGATGTATCAAGAGCCATGGTATCCAGGGTAATGTCAGCATACCACCAAGAAGGACGAACCACATCCAACAGGATTAACGGTGGACGCAAGAGGAAGCTGTCTGAAAGGGATGTTCGAGTGCTAACCCGGATTGTATCCAAAAAACATAAAACCACGGCTGCCCATATCACGGCAGAATTAAATGTGCACCTCAACTCTCCTGTTTCCATCAGAACTGTCCGTCGGGAGCTCCACAGGGTCAATATACACAGCCGGGCTGCTACAGCCGAACCTTTGGTCACTCATGCCAATGCCAAACGTTGGTTTCAATGGTGCAAGGAGCGCAAATCTTGGGCTGGGGACAATGTGAAACATGTATTGTTCTCTGATGAGTCCACCTTCACTGTTTTCCCCACATCCAGGAGAGTTACGGTGTGGAGAAGCCCCAAAGAAGCGTACCAACCAGACTGTTGCATGCCCAGAGTGAAGCATGGGGGTGGATCAGTGATGGTTTGGGCTCCCATGTCATGGCCTTTTCTTAGCCCAATACTTGTGCTAGATGGGCGCGTCACTGCCAAGGACTACCGAACCATTCTTGAGGACCATGTGCACCCAATGGTTCAAACATTGTATCCTGAAGGCGGTGCCATGTAACCCGGATGACAATGCACCAATACACACAGCAAGACTGGTGAAAGATTGGGTTTGATAAACTGAAAGTGAAGTTGAACATCTCCATGGCCTGCACAGTCACCAGATCTAAATATTATTGAGCCACTTTTGGGGTGTTTTGGAGGAGAGAGTCAGGAAACGTTTTCCTCCACCAGTATCACATAGTGACCTGGCCACTTTCCTGCAAGAAGAATAGCTTAAAATCCCTCTGACCACTGTGCAGGACTTGCATATGTCATTCCCAAGACGAAGAAGGCTGCAAGTCCCTTGTTCAAACCCCACAGCCTGCAATGCTCCAAGCTGCCCACTGCTCTTTAAGGGATGGGGTCAAATATCAGTGCAATGTGACCAATAAAGCTTGTTATGAATTTACTTTTAGGAGTACACTTCCACCCTGGCTTTATTTGTCTAGAAAATGTGTTTGATCTACTACTCCCTCCTTTAATCGATATGCAGCTCCTGCCTGAAGGCAACAGTTCAAACGCAGTGACTGGGATGATATGATTCCTTAAAACAATGTTGTGGGCTTTTTTAAGAGTATTGGAAGTTTGTATTTTTTCCATTTGCAAGGCTCTTAAAAACCTTCAGAGCATTGCTAAGTCTGTTTTGCAGCTTTGCTTTGCCCTAGTGGTTGGAGCAGAGTGCTTGTGTTCTGAGAAAGCTGCAAGTACGTGGTTCAAACCCCACAGCCTGCAACACTCCAAGCTTCCCACTGCTCTGTTCTGTGATTTTTAAAACTTTGGGGATTGTGTAATTCTTCCAAAGGCCAAAGTCTTAAAAACCTTAAGAGCAGTTTTTACTCTGCTTTTTCGCGTTTTTTATGTATTTCAAAGTATAAATGCTGTACTACTGAGTTATTGGCTCAAATTTTTTTGGACCATTATGAACATAATTTAAGACCTATATCATGACGTAAATAAATGTCCAAAACATATCTAATGTGTCTATTTTATACATACGTGCCCCCTTTCAAAGTCTTTTGGGACACTCCTCTTCTGGCCTGGCTTTGTTTAGGTTGTTTTTGTTTTAATATGTCTGTTGTCTTCCATTGTCATTATTGGTTTGGTTTGGTCTAAATCCTTTGCATGATTTTTCTTTTTCAGAACCCCTTTAACTTTAGCCATCCTACAGCAATGGAAAAGGAAATTGACCCTGTCTTTTGGATGACAGGAAACTGCTCGAAAAAAGCACCCATTCCTGTGCCCTCCTCCGGGCTTGTTTCCTGCGGCCGTTTGGGCATCTGCTCGTGGCCAGATGGGCTGAGGGTGCATGAGAAGGAGAGGGATGTGTAAACATGGGACTGAAAAGATAATTTTCATGTCCTTTTGGAGGAGTGGAATGTATCCACGGATGTGGAGGATTTTCTACACAATCCAAACATCCTTATCCCCTTGTGTGCCACTGATCTGCCTCACCCATCTGACCATGTTTTGCCGTCCTTTGATTTTGATGGTGTTGCTGTCGAGCTCGAGCACTGTGAAGCGACAAATCTTGGCTTTTCAATTCTGAACTCAAACCTTGCTGCCATGCACACCCTCAAAACAGCCTGGCATGTGGCCAAGAAGCACTTTGAACTGAGGACAATGTCTGCTGATGGCGTCGAGGTGCTCAAAAAGTGCAGAAAGTTAATCTCCCTGGAGATGATAAAGGGACGCTAAAACATTTCATTGAGCTCCTTCCCCCTTCCCCCCCCCGACTGACGCTGAAAAATTTTACCCCCCTTTAAACCAACGAAGGGTCCATGTCCTGTCTGGACAAAAATTTCTTTTGTCGACCGGGAAAGGGCGATATCAAAACCCAAAATCAGAGACATGGTCAAAACCCGTTCATCTACAGTTTTTGGCCCAAAAACAAAGGAACCCTTTTGGGGTCCTTGATCCCCAAACAGTTATATCCTAGCACAATGCCCAGTAGGGTGCACCCTCCCCCTCGAAGGATCACGCCCATGTTTTGGTAAAGGGGCGGGGATGGAGCAATGGCGGGTCAGAGCTAGCTATACACTTCAGGGGGCATGCTGAACCGTGAATATGCGACCACCGGGGGAAAAGGGGACATTGCATTTTAAGGATGTCGAAAAAGAAAAAGGCCCCCATGTTTCCTCTTTTCCCCGGCCCCAAAAACTGGCATTCAGGACATGTTTTTGGGTGGGGTGCAGCTGGCGTCCCACCCCCAAATATCAGGGGTTGAAAAAGGGGGGGCAAGGGACTCAATAAGGGTGGGGGGAAGGAAGAAAAGAAAAATTCCCAAGTTCATCAGGTTGGGGGGTTTTTTGTGAGGGGATGAGTACCCGCACAAGGCTTTCACCTGGCTATTTTCTACGGCAGGATTGCTGCGCCGACATCCAATGGTTGTGCCTTTCACTTGGCACCCAGGCACAACTGGACTCCATGACATCCTGAGTCAATGCCTGACTCACATGACCAGTGAGTTGGGGTGGCTTGGAGGAGCCTACCAAGGGAGGATTCCACCCGACCTGGAAAACCTTCCAACTCGAGCTGGCTTTGGAGGAGGTGTTGTATGGCATCCCTGTCCTGTCGATGCCCCCCTACTCAACACCCTGGGGACCAGTACTGTTTTTGGTTCATTTTTACTCATAAAAAGGATTCTGGGGATTGGGGCCACACAACGCCCAGCGGGGGAGGAAGGTCCCCCCCCTCTCCGGCACTGAAAGGGGCTCCCCTTTAGGGAAAAATTTCCCGGGTTTTTTTTTTCTGACATCCTGCCTGGAAGCTGAACCCGCAATTGTGGGTGCAGAACTGGCCATAGTTTTTGGTGAAGGGTTCTACAAAAAGGAACGACCGTACCCCACTGGCTGACCTTTTAAAGGGATAGACATGTCCTAAAACCCTCAAATGTCATGTCCCCCCGGAACAACTCTCGAGAACCTGGCAAACAGTCTTTCCCAAACTTTTCCTTTCCAGGGCCAGCTACAGAAGAGGAAGGGGGTTAAAAATTTTTGGCCATTGTCTTGAAGCTGGATTTTAAGCAGCTCAAGATCAGGTTTTCCCTGTTTTTCCCAAATACAGGGAGTGTCCCGGGGGACAAGGGCAAAAATGGGAAATTTACCCACTTTGTAAGGTCCCCCGAGAAGGGAAGGGCCATCCGAGAGGGCCCGGCCATGTCTCTAGTTGGGGTCTGTGCATGGAGATAAAACAGGAGTCTCTGCTATGCACGGGCGCTGGGGCGGTTACAGATACTACGGCATGCCCTGGCTTTTCCCTGTTTTGCCCCGCCCCGTGAGGATGGGGAAAACGAGGAGGTTTCCCGGTGCTTGGTTTGTTAGCTGGTCGGGATGTTGATGAACAATGCCCTCTTTCATTCGACCAAACTCAAACACCTTTTTTAGAAAAGGGGGTTTTTCAGGTTAGCTACAGGGACTTAGGCCTTCACATCTCTGCTTCCAAAAGTCTTGGCTTTAATTTGGGGGGAAGTTGATATACCATTCCTACAGGTAGCGCCTACCCCAGGGGTTTAAGCGAAACTTGACCTTCGAAAAGAAAATCCAGAGGAGATCCGGAGGGAAACTCCCTTTCGGATGAGAAGAAACAGCTGAGATCCCTGGTTTAAACGCCATCTTATGCCCTTTTCTACCAGCAAGCAGGGGGAACCAAGGAGATTCCATCACAAACCGGACAGTTTGTGAAGCCAGGTGGGGTGTACCAAAAAGTATGTAACCCGTTGCAGGGGCAGTGGACTGCCGCAAGGTCCACAGGGCCCGCAAAACAAGTAAAGATCGGGCTTGGGCTAGCCCAAAAGAAAACCATTTTGAGGGCTTTTTTGTTTTTTTTTTTTTTTGCATCTCAGTTTCCCCCCTTTTTGTAATTTTTGCCCTTTTGTTTTGTTTAGTGGGTTTTTTTAAAATTTTTGGGTTTTTATGTAATAACATAACAGAAAAAAGAGCAAAAAAAAAAAAAACATGGGGTTTAAAATAAAACCCCCACACGGGCCCCGCCTTGAGTGGGGTGAGGGCTTAATGTCCCAGGGGGCCAACCAAAAGGGGCCACCAGCCTTAGTGTTATTTAGCACATTTTATGAGCCACACTGAGGTAAACGCCTCACAGGGTTTAGTTCCAGTCATGAGTGGCTCATTACCACGCATTCGAAGAACAAGCAGAGCCCGTGCAAGAGTTGTTGTTGCATGAAATCGGCCAAAATCATGCTTTTTGGCACCCCTCTGTGGGGCCCACCTCGTGGGCCCCAGCCGGGTTAATCCCCATTGGGTTTTTTGTCCCAGTCCCCCACTCCCCCTGATTTTTGTTTTCCTTGCTCTTCCAGTTGGGGTTAGGGTGGCATAAGAACCAACGACTACAAAAATCCATAAGAACTTGGGCAAGGGCTCCAAACCCTTACAGGGGAGGAGAAAAACGGGGGTAAAGGGGGCTACTGCCTGGGCCTGCTGATCCCCAGGAAAGTTTCTAGAGCCACGGGGGGAAAAAGGGGAGAAAGCCTCTCTTTGTTCCTCTGGAAAAGGGCCCTTTTGGCATTGAGGGGTTAATGTAAAATTTGGACAAATTTAAAAACAAAAACAAAAAAAGGGTGGGGGGCCTGTTTTGGTTTTAGGGGTTTTTTAAACATTCGACCCCATGGGACTGAGATTGTCCCTTAACCTCAACGCATCAATCCTTTGTTTTTTTCCGGGGAAATGGGGGGGGGGGACATTTGGGCCCCATGGGCTTCCCTTTTTCTTCTTTTGGGGGCCCCCTTTAATTTTTCTTAAAAACTTCAAAAAAACACAGGAAAATAAAGGCCATTAGGGGGCTGCAAAAAAATCGTCAAAAAAAAAGCAAATAAGAAAACTAAAATACACTTCTCAAAAAAAAGGGAGGGACTTTATAACCCCCCAAAAAAAAATCAAACGTCCGTGAAATCAAACTGTCCCACTTTTAAAAAGGGGAACACTGATTGACCCATCAATTTCACTGCTGTTGTGGGGAAATGCAATTTGACAACAGGGGGAAACTTTGGGGATTTCCGGGTACACTTTCGGCTGATGTTTTTTTTTACTTTGAATGGGGGGGGGTTGGGGGTTGGGGGTTTCACCCCCCAAAATCGTTGGAGCATGAGACAAAAACCCCCTACAACCCCCACAAATGGTCAGGTTTGTGCAGCCTTCCCCCTCCCCCCGGATTTGGGACATCAATACGGGCGGGGGCAAAAAAGGGTTTTTTGGGGCCCGGGGAAGGGATGTCCCAAACCTGGGGCGCTAAACCCAAAACAGGGCCAGTACAAACCCGGGGACGTGGAGGGGGCCGTAAGGGAGGGGAACAACCCAAGGGAGCAGGACCGGGGTACCACCCCCCTTTGTTCAAAGGGGGAACAGGAGGGCACTGGGAGAGCCCTGGGGGGAAAATTTACCTCCAGAGGCCAAAATTTTGCATGTTTTCCTTGGGGACAAACAAATTTGGAAAACCCGGGGGCCCTGAGGGGCCCCAAAGTCCCCAAATGGGGGTTTTGCCCCACAGGCCCCCCAAAACCGTGGCAAAGGGCGGCCTTGGGCATTTGGGGCCCGAGAACACCAGGGTTGGGGAAATTTTGGGCCCCTGGTGCCCCCGTTTCTCTTCAAGAAGAAAGCAGGTTCCCCACTGAGGCCCCAAAGTGACAGACGTGACAAGTCCCGGGGGCACCGGGGGAGAGCGATCTGCTGCCCGCAACATCTTTCAAACATGACCGGTTTGGGGAAAGGTTTAAATAATGGTGTGGGGTGGGATTTCTTTGGAGGGTTCGCAAGGCCCCTCCCTGTGCTCGCCGGGGGTAGCCTGAAAATGGCCCTTATGTACCGGTGAGCTCCTTAGACCCCCTTTTGAGACCATATGCTGTTTTCAGGTTTGGGGCCCCCGGGTTCCCCTTAATTTCAAAGGAAAAAAATGGGTAGACCTCATGTGGGGTGGAGTGTGTCAGCAGTTTCCCCGGGGAAGAAAGAAGACATTGAAGCTTTTGGCTGGGGCCCCCGTTCCCGGGCCCGAATCCGATTGAGCAATCTGGGGCATCATGTCTCGCTCTATCCCCAAAGTTCCCCGTTTTCCCACAGGGGCATGTGGAGGCCACACACAAAACTTTAGCCTCATTTTGAAATTTTTTTTAAGGACATTTCATCAAATTTGGGTGCAAACCCGTAAAATGTGGGTTTTTTTTACTTTTTATTTTTTTGTGTGACTCCCAAATCCAGGCCTTTCCCTTGGGAAATTTTAAAATTTTATTTCCCCTTGGGTGATTTTTGGGGTGATTTGGGGGGTCAGCCATTTAAACTTTTGGGCAGAAAAAAGTATTCAAAGAGAATATTTCATTCAAACCAGTCAGATTTAGGAAATGTGTTATTTGAGTGTTCCCTTTATTTTTTTGAGCAGGTATATGTGTATATATATATGTATATATATTTTTATATATATATATATATATATTTTATATATATATATATATTAAAATATTATATATATATATATATTGAGCGTGGTTTTTTACAGGGGTTGGACAAGGGAAACTGAAACACCTGGTTTTAGACCACAATAATTTATTAGTATGGTGTAGGGCCTCCTTTAGCGGCCAATACAGCGTCAATTCGTCTTGGGAATGACACATACAAGTCCTTTGCACAGTGGTCAGGGGGATTTTAAGCCATTCTTCTTGCAGGATAGGGCCAGGTACTGGGGGAGGAAAACGTTTCCTGACTCGCTCTCCAAAACACCCGAAAGTGGCTCAATAATATGTAGATTCTGGTGACTGTGCAGGCCAGGGGAGATGTTCAACTTCACTTTCATGTTCATCAAACCAATCTTTCACCCCAGTCTTGCTGTTGTATTGGTACATTGTCAATCCTGATACACGGCACCGCCTTCAGGATACAATGTTTGAACCATTGGATGCACATGGTCCTCAGAATGGTTCGGTAGACCTTGGGCAGTGACGCCCCCATCAAGCACAAGGTATTGGGGCCAAGGGGAAAGGGCCATGATATGGCAGCCCAAACCATCACTGATCCACCCCATGCTTCACTCTGGGCAAAGCAACAGTCTGGTGGTACGCTTCTTTGGGCTTCTCCACACCGTAACTCTCCGGATGTGGGAAAACAGTAAAGGTGGACTCATCAGAGAACAAAAACATGTTTCACATTGTCCACAGCCCAAGATTTGTGCTCCTTGCACCATTGAAACCAACGTTTGGCATTGGCATGAGTGACCAAAGGTTTGGCTATAGCAGCCCGGCCGTGTATATTGACCCTGTGGAGCTCCCGACGGACAGTTCTGATGGAAACAGGAGAGTTGAGGTGTACATTTAATTCTGCCAGGATTTGGTCAGCCATGGTTTTATGTTTTTTGGATACAATCCGGGTTAGCACCCGAACATCCCTTTCAGACAGCTTCCTCTTGCGTCCACAGTTAATCCTCTTGGATGTGGTTTGTCCTTCTTGGTGGTATGCTGACATTACCCTGGATACCGTGGCTCTTGATACATCACAAAGACTTGCTGTCTTGGTCACAGATGCGCCAGCAAGACGTGCACCAACAATTTGTCCTCTTTTGAACTCTGATATGTCACCCATAATGTTGTGTGCATTTCAATATTTTGAGCAAAACTGTGCTCTTACCCAGCTAATTGAACCTTCACACTCTGCTCTTACTGGTGCAATGTGCAATCAATGAAGACTGGCTACCAGGCTGGTCCAATTTAGCCATGAAACCTCCCACACTAAAATGACAGGTGTTTCAGTTTCATTGTCTAACCCCTGTACATGTGTGTGTCCGTTATCACCAGCGCCCACGTGGAGTTGAGCAGTGAGTACAGCCATATGGGAAGGGGGGGTAAAAGCCTGTAATCTGCTTTATCTGTCTGTTGATGCGTTTTTCATCTAGTAAGTTGCTTATTTATTTTTGTTGAAGGACCTAGATTGTTGAAAACCTGTACAAGAGACTGCAGTTGTGCTCCCTGCAACAGTCTGTGAAGAACAAATGAAGTTTGGATTTATTTTCAATTAATTTTCAAGTGTGTTGGTCATTCAGTTACCCTCAGCGCTGTGGATTCCGCTTGGATAAATACTTTTCTCAGCTTAGATTTGGTTCCTCAAACGCCATGTGTTTCCGTGTCTCTGTGTTGCTGTGATGCAGCTACAATCAGCCAGGTGTCTCAAGCCAGGACGCATGGTTTCTCCTGGTGTGGGACGTCGAGTTGCTGAGCGAGGAGGCAAAGGAAGCAGTGGGGTCCACCTTGGGCTCTCCGAAGATGACGAGTAGGGCCCCTCGTACTCAGGGTGGGTGGGCATGTGTTCAGTTGCATGTTCACACATCCCTCTCTCTCTCTCTCTCTCTTCTTCTCACTCACCCTCAGCCCGTCTGGCCTCGAGCAGATGCCCAAACGGCCACAGGATGCTTTTGAAAAGTTTTTTTACTTTTTCACTCCTTCTTTCACACAGGGCTCTTTGCCACCAAGGCCTTCTCCAGAGGTGAGGTCATCTGCAACTACCACGGACAGGTGGTCAACGCAGTAGAGGGCAGGCACGTGCTGGAACGCTGAACCCTGGCAAGGACAGCTATGTGTACTTTTTCAGGGCCGGGGAGCAAAACCTCTGTATGAACTCTCAGACGGCACCATGCGAATGCCACCCACAGCACCTTTGGGAGAATGATCAACCATTCCTCTAAAAACTTTAATTATAAAGGCATGGTTTTCACCTTGTCTGGGGAGGCCCTTCCTGTGTTGCTCATAAAAGCCACACAGGACATACAGCTTGGTCAGGAGCTCCTTATTGATTATGGGGTGACCCGAAAGTCGTTTGGTGGGGAGGCAGCGGACTCTTGTGGCTGGACAAATGAAGGGAGCTCCCCCACCTGACAGTCTAACCCTCTGACATATAGTTCAGCTTTGTGTTGTTGTTGGTTTTTCACTGACAGTTGTTCTAGTAACTGTTTACTATACTTTTAATTTTTCTAATGTGTGATGTGGTTTTTATTTATTTGTTTTTTAATCTTGTTTTGTTAAATATATTATGTAAATATGGTTTCAAATTTCTGTTTTAATGTTAGCACTCTTGCTTTTTAATAGCAGTAGAAGCAGCAGTAGTAATAGTAGTAGTAGCAGTAGTGATAGCAGTATTAATAGCAGCAGTTGTGATAGTAGTATTAATAGTAGCAGTAGTGATAGTAGTAGTAATAGCAGCAGTAGTGATAGCAGTAGTAGTATTAGAAGTAGCAGTGGTTGAACAAGTTGCATTTTTTGTCATTGTATTATTTTTCTCGTTATTAAAAATAACATCTTCAAAAACTTTTTTTCAGTCCTTCCTGTTTCAACTGATTAAAATAAAAATTTAGGGAAAAAAATCCAGCGACCCGCAACTCGGCAAATTTGTGCAGTATTTGTGCTTCAAAACAAGTTTATCCTTTTAATTCTGATATTGAGAAGTCGTATTAAATCTATCAAATGCCTCTTTGAAAAACAAATGTGCACTCCTCTTAAGTTATTTCTCGTCAGTTTAATGGGTGGAGTCAGCTTATATGCTTCAAGACAGCAAAGTCAGACTCTGGTTAAGATTCAGTTGTTTTAAGGCTCTCCTCATCATATACAGTTCCTCTCAGCAGAGTTTGTGTTTTGCAGTTTGGGATCCTGATGGATCAGGCAAGCAGAGAGCCCATGTGACTACTTCCTGCAAACTGGCTTAGAGGTGCAGGAGGTCAGTCGTTGTATGGACTGCAGGGGAGGTTGGATTGAACTGTGAAACACCTGCTGTGGGTTCAGCCTCAGCATGTGGCAGAAGGTCTTTTAAATGGTCTTAAAAGAGTCCAGAAAATGATCTAAAGAAGGCATGTGATGCACAGTGCAATAGAATATATAATAAAACAACCAGGTAATATTTGGCTACTTATTGATCCTATTTTGGTCTGATTATCCCCAAAAGCTGTGCTTTCTCCATCAATGTTCCTACGCTGCCATCTGGTGAGGAAAAGTTGCAACTACACTACTCTTTTGGAAAGCAAACTCAGCAGCCAAGGCGCATCCTAAGCACAATTTTGTAGGTACTTAGAGTGACTCAAATGACAATATGTCAATTCAATTCAATTCAATTCAATTCAATTCAATTCAATTCAGTTCAATTCAGTTTATTTATATAGCGCCAATTCACAACACATGTTGTCTCAAGGCACTTCACAAAAGTCAGGTACATACATTCCAGTTAATCCTAACCATATGTATATGTATGTTGGGATTACATTCCGTGACCCCAGAGTGCTCCAAAACCATGCTGCAGTGCAACATACCCTCCATATCACTAGTTACTTTGGTTAGAATATTGACTCTTTACATGCATTTCACCATACAGTGGTTACACACTTCTTTAGGTTTAGGTATGAGTGCTGTGAGTTTAAGGTTAGTGCATAGCGGACTGATAAATGGGGGCACAGTCTCGCACAAACGTGTAATTTAGCCTAGAAGGCCCTTACGCTGGCATGAGGCCAAAGAGATCATGCATAGGTGTAAAGGAGCCCTTGCAATAGCTGACATTTGTGTGAGAGACAGGCTTCAGCTGTCATGTGGCTTGTGTATTTCCACCTTAGATGAAAGAATGAACATTGTAAGGATTCTTACTGAGGACCAGTGTTGCCAGATCTTGCGAGAAAAACAAGCAACCAGCTCTATGAAAACAAGCCCAAGACAAGCCCAACAGGCAACCACCTAAAACAGAGGGCAATTATAAACATTATAAATGTATACAATTATTATGGCATTATACATAAGCAACAGCAAAATTATGCTAAACACTGTAACCATTAAAATTTTGAACAACTTAAATTCTTTGAATAACTGAGTGCATGCAAATAAGTGCATTTTGCATACATAACGGTAAAATGACAGTAAGCATATATAAATAAAAAACTTTCTTTAAATAGTTTAAAAGAAAAGACGCACATGAGCCAATTCAAACAGGCTCAGTGTAAAACCATCTTCGTTCGTGGTCAGAAATCACATATGGAAAAATTTGTATAAAGCCTGGAACAGATAAAAAAAGATGTAAAAACGGCATTTACCTGGACTACAATACTTCATTGCTATTTTCCCCACTTACTGCAACTCATTGTCCCATTGTTACTCTGAGCGTGTGGTCAACTCGGGCGGGCGGCGCAATAACCAGGAAACAAGGGTGTGGAAAGGACAAACTACTTACCACTCGTGTTTTGCTTTATTGTGGGGAGATAATCAGGGGGTTTCACTTGGAAAGAAAGTCAAGCCCAAAGAAGCAACTTCAAAGTCAAAAACAAGCCCAAAAAACCGCAACCCGTGACTCACGGGATTTGCAAGCGACTTGAGAAAAAAAGAAGCCCAAAGTCGCTTATAATATGCGGACTTGGCAACACTGCTGAGGACAAGACATGTGAGAATCCAGCACACATTCTTTAGAAAAGTGTGCTGGCAACAATTTGCAACAACTTAATGCTCACCCTCTACCGATGATCCACATGGCCCTGTCTTTCAGTGTTTAACCCTTTCTCTCTCCTAGACATAGCTACTGACTGAGCTTTTACCGTAACTAACTCTATGTGCTCTCTTCAGACTCTAAACTTGAAAACTGGCTCAGAGTTTATCTGTTCCTTCTTTCTAGGTGAAACGACTAAAGGAGCTACATCCATTAACATTTACTTTTCCTTCCCATAGAAAGTACTCCTGGATCAGTCCTTTGTTCTCTTTGTGTCTCTGCTCTGTTCTCTCAAACCCCCAGTCGGTCGTGGCAGATGGCCACTCACACTGAGCCTGGTTCTGCTAGAGGTTTCTTCCTGTTAAAGGGGAGTTTTTCCTCTCCACTGTCGCTACATGCATGCTCAGTAGGAGGGATTGCTGCAAAGTCAACGCCAGTGACTGTCCACTGGCTCTACATGCTCATCCGTTAGGAGTGAATGCTGCAAGTCACTGACTGGATGCAATCTGCTGGGTTTCCTTAGATAGAAAAACTTTTTATCCAATTTGAATAAATAACAGAATATGACTGCACTGTTCAATGATTAAGATTAATTGGAATGTATGTAGCTGACTTTTGTGAAGTGCCTTGAGATGACATGTGTTGTGAATTGGCACTATATAAATAAACTGAATTGAATTGAATTGAATTAAATTGACATATTGTCATTGGAGTCACTCTAACTCAGTCGAAATGCGAAAAAGTGGACAAGCGTGAGAGCTACATTCGTGAACTTGGCGTCTAAGGGCTAATCATGGTTGTTTGTGCCCAGTTTATGGCATTACCAATAATCCAGTCTCTGGTTTGCTCAGAGTTCTGTGCTGGCTTTATAACATTTGACAGTCCCTGAGTAATGTTATCGATAGCTGGAGGGATTTTATCACCATCAGCAACCTGTTCCAAATGGTGTTAAGCCTTAATTATTTTGAACCATGACCGTACCTTTAATCCAAAGTTCGGATCATCTGATTGGAGTTGTTTCTGATGTCTGCTCTGAGGTTTGTGGTGCCCTTGTGGGATAATAATTTTTTTAGCAGATAATGATAAATCTGAATTTGATAATTAAGAGGGAAAGTCTACATCAGGGGAATGGAGATGGAACCAAGAAAACGGAGGAGAGGAGAAAGAAACCTAAAGGGAGACCAGGCACAGGGGCGCTGGCCCGGTTAGGGATTTTGAAAAGGAAAGATCCGCTGCCTTCTTTCTGTTATGATTTGGGGTTGTTTGGTTTTTGGTTGCGGGTTTTTCCTCTTATGTTTCTCACAGTTAAGGTTTTGAATCATGCTTCTGTTATTTTCCTGGTCATGCTTTAGTTTTTGTCTTCTAGTTCATGTTTTGTCAAGTTAGGTTTTTTGATCTGGTTATGCTTTACTTTCATGTTTTTCTAGTTATGTTTCTTTTAGTTTGTTTTCTTGAATTTCTGTTTTGCTCCAGTCACGTTGTGTTCTCTCCTGTCTGTCAATTAACTTTATTCGGTTCACCTGCACCTAGCATTCAGTCTCCTCGTTTCACCTGGTTCTTGCTCCATATATACACAACTGTTCTGTTCTTTCCTCGCGGAAACATTTTGGATCACCATCTCTATTCATGTACTGCCCTTCGCTCATGCCAAGCCTGTCTTGCCAGCCTGTCGATGTTTGTTTATTGCCACCGTCTTCTTCAGTAAGTTTCTGTTCATTAAATCATTTCACTTACCGTCATGCTGCCTGTTCGTCTGCATTCCGGGGTCCTCCGTTTCGCAAGTCCTGACACTTTCTATGCACTGGCACTACTGCTGTTGGCTCCCTCAATCAGTCCCTACACCTCATTCAATCCCTGGGGTGTCCTGGTGTCCAGCTGGGAAATCCAGATGTTTTCTGCACTTTTGCTCTGAGCAGTGGACCAATAAGGGGGTACTTTGGAGAACTAACGCTGAAACTGAAGACCAACTGTGTTGAATAAAGTGTTAGACAAAAAGTGTCTGGGTATTCTTCTTGCTGGGTAAATCTGGTGAGGATCGTATTAAAGGTTTTTCCAACGCAATACATATTACAAGTCTTACAGCTCACAAGGTAAACAGTTTTTACTTTTAAAGTTGCCTGTCTTGTCTGAAGTAAAAACATGATTAAATTTGTTTTGGGCCCAATTTAGCTGGGTAAAAAACTGTCCCTCTATCCTGAGCTTTGAAATCCGTGGGCTTTTGATTTTGGCCTGAAGTAAAAGATTCCTGAGATTCTTATTCCTCCTGTAAACTGAGCTGGTCCTATAATTAGGAAGAAGGGTAGAGTCCGATTCATATAATATATTCATAGGATTCATATAATAATCAATAAATTCTGCTGTCCAATAGGAGTTACTGCCGCAATCTGATACAATGGGCCTGTGTGGAGGTATTTCAAAGGGTTTACTCCATTTGGCTGGCTCCTTGTGCATTTTAGGCAGGAGGTAAAATCTTCTGGCTCTAGGCGTTTAGGATCCTCTCAAAAAGTTTATCTGTTTAGCAGAGATAAATTTATTTTTATGTAAGTCTTCTAGGATGTTATTTATTAACGGTATAGTATCTAAATATATAGGTTTATCTAGTTTGAGGGTTAGGGTTAGGGTTAGGATTAGATTAAGGGATAAGGATCAGTTGGAAAGGGAATAGCTGGACAAGCGTTAGAGCTACGTGTCGGGATCTGGGTTGTGTGTGTGTATATTGTGCTTGCAACATTGTCTCAGTGTTTTAGATGGTGCTGGAGTTCTCAGGTGTGTTGGATGACAGGTGCGACTTATTCTGCTGATTGCATGGAGGAGTACTTAAGCAGGAGGCTGCCAGCACTTTGACACCAGAGTGTTTGCCTTCTGTGGTAACAAGCTCAGCCAACTCTAAGTCTATGCTTTGTCCTTCGATCTCGAGTAACTTTATTTATGTGCCTTCGCAGGTTGAGAACCTGAACCTTAGATTTATATCACTGAACACTGACTTCGTGTCCGGAAGTTTCTGGATGATCAAGATTATCTACGTTCTGAGGACTGCTTCCTCCGTCTCCTGGACCAAGGCATAAGCGTACCCTGTCCACCGTCGAACGCAAGTATCTGCACAACGAGCTTACTCCAGAGATCTCCAAGTTCACACAAACAGCACCTAAGAAATCATCTGAACAAACCTTGCTTCGACAACCTGGATCCCGAATCCCTCTACCCCTGGCGACCTGACCGCACCTACTTCACCAGCGCCTACTTCAGCCGTTCACTTGATTATCATTATTACTTGTCGTTCGCTCAGTTTCATTTAGTTCCCTGTTTTCACCAGTTCTCTTCCCCTCTTACCGTACAGTTGGAGATTCGTCCGTTCACATTCCTGATTATTTGTGGCACAATAAAACATCATTTTACCTATTTTGTTTCTCCGGAGTGTTCTTCTGTATGTGGGTCAGATCTATAACGAAAACAATGACACTACGGGCGTGAACTCGATGTGTAAGGGGGGTTTTAGAGCACCCCGGATATGGTGGTCAAGACCCCGTCCGGATGCGATGCACAGTGTGAGCGGTGGGCCCCAGAGGATCAGTCAAAGCAGCACCTGTAATGATGCACAGCAGAGCCACACTCCTCTTGAGTTGAATTCTGCTCAGTTCTGGCTCAGAATCAGCTCCTGTGTGGATGCAATGCAGGGATACAAGTAAACACAGTTTTTGCTTTTAGGATTTCCTGTTTTGTCTTTAGTGAAAACACTTTTATTGAACTTATTTTCAATACAATGTAATTGGGTGAAATCCTTGGATTTTGAACCTGTGGGTTTTTAATTTTAGTTTTGGGTATGAGTGCTGTGAGTTTAGGGTTAGTGCATAGCGGACTGGGGAATGGGGGCCGAGTTGGGCACAGACATGTAAGTTAGCCTAGGAGATCCTTACTTTGGCTTGAGGCCAAAGAGATCATACATAGGTTTAAAGGAGCCCTTGCAATGCTGACATTTGTGTGAGAGACAGGCTTCAGCTGTTTTGTGGCTTTTGTATTTCCACCTTAGATGAAAAAATGAAAATTGTAAGGATTCTTAATAAGGACAACACACGTGAGAATCCAGCAAACATTCTTTATTTATTTATTCATTTATTGTTGGTTGCTTTATTTTTTTATTCTTCATTTATTTATTTATTATTTATTTATTTATTTAATTTTTTTATGTCTTGCGGCCCTCAGTTTGGTAGTCCTGCGAAGAGTGCAGAAGGCAGAAGAGTTTCAGTATGGTTGGCAGTGTGGGCTAATAGTTATGTATTTTTAGTTGTGTCATCAACTGAGCTTACGTCTGCAGCATCGTCATCGGACTGGCAGCCTCCCAACTAGCCTCCCTGAGGCTTAGCTTGAGTCTGTGAAAAGAAAATTTGTTTTGTAATTTGTGTTGCTTGCTTTGTTTCTTCGGCAGCAGGCATTCTACACAAACAATGACCTATTTTTTGTTCATGGGAACTTACATCCTCAGAATCATCATCATCTTCAGAATGTTCGATAGCCTCAGTCTGTGAAGAGAGAAGAGGAGGCTCTGACATATTTCCTTTATTCTCTTTCTTACTTTTAAAAGATATAGCTCCAACCAGTAACAATCCATCTGCAGTTTTTTTATCATGTGAATTTACATCCTAACAACAATCATCATCGAGTTCTGTTCCACCCAATCCAGGATCTCCAGAGCGTCGTTCAGCATTTTCAGTATCTCAAAGTTCCTTTGACCTTTCACAGACAACTCATATGTCTCTGGGTTTTCAGCAATTATTTGGAGGGACATCTCTCCACTGGTCCACAAGGTTGGCTGGTGATGCTGGTTGAAATTGTTTAAAAGTGGGTTACATTACAAAAAACACAAAAAAACAAACAAGACATGAGATGGATACACGAATGAAAAAACAGGGTAAAAGCAATTCTGAGAACCAAACATGTACAGTGAGCTTTTACTCTGCAGCTGTGACATGTGAAAGTTAATAAAATCTGGTAATGTATTTTTTCCCAAAATGTTGTTTTATTCTTCCCTATTGTTCCACACCTGCATTAGCCTTTAATCAAATTACATACTTTTTCATAGTTTTCCAAACAGTGTAGGAACATTTTCAGTTAAATGTACTTGTAGGAGAAATTTTTATTGAATACATGCGGATTAACCTCATTTTCAATAAAAAAGTAATTTAGCAATTCATCACAAAATCTAATAGTGTTTTAAAACCAGTTGCTAAGCTAATATGACTAGCTGTCAGTCATATTAGCCCTGCGGTGCTCTAAGAAATGGGAGTCAGAGACCTGCAGCTGCTACATACATGACTCAGCTGGTGTAGAAACAAAAATGTACTTCATGCACTACTTTGGATGCGACTTTGTTTCAACCCTCCCGCTGTCCTTACTCAGTGCTTGTACAGAGCAAGGCAGGTATCACAGGAGGCGAGATACAGTCTTTTCCTCCCCGAAACCAAGACATAAAGACAACAAAAAAATAATTAAAAAAATAGACAAATAAAACATAGTTCCACCCAACCCTTCTGGGACAGGAGGGGTGAGGGGGAGGGGGAAGGAAGTATAAATAAATAAATAAAGACATCCATCCATCCGTTGACTTCAACCCGCTCTTGCGAAGCTCACGGAAGTTGCGAGTTGCCAGAGGCCTCCGCGTCGACCTCATCTCTGATCCCGGTCCCCGTATCGCTATCGACGACACTCTCCCCTTCGTCCTCGGTCTCTTCGTGCGAGGTACTCATTTTGACAAACTCGCTCGGAGACGGTGCTCCCGACGAAGAGGATAAGGAGTACGTAGAGTGGAAGACGTGGGTGATTTGGACCCAAAATATCGGAGCTTCCAGAGAAGTTCAATTCAATTCAGTTTATTTATATAGCGCCAATTTACAACACATGTCATCTCAAGACACTTCACAAAGGATTTGGAATGGTATAGAGTTGTTGGGGAGGTTAGATTAAACTACTGAGTGTTAGAGTTTGGCCATTTTAGAATGTGTAGGGGTACTAAGTTAAATAATACACTGATAAAGTGTGTCCATGTAGAGCCCACTGGTGGCCAATGTTATATAAAAACCACAAGGATTGGGGGTACCTCTCTCTGTCAGACTGATTATAACCATTGGAGAAGAGAAGGGGTCACACAGGTAGCAGAAATGGAGGGTTTTTAGACCCCAACCATAACTGAGCCGGTTTAGGCTAAACCTGACTCCCCCTTACTTCATCCAACAGGGAGGAAGGAAGGCAGAGGTAAAAATAATTGGAGAGTGTTGTTTCCTGTTGCATTGTGTGAAAGGTGGGTAACTTTAAAATGGGCTAAGTCAATTCAATCGAATCATATAGATTTTTAAGTCAGGCACATGCATTCCAATCAATAACTAACCATTGAACAGTACAGTCAGATTCAGTTATTTATTCAAATTGGATAAAAAGTTTTTCTATCTAAAGAAACCCAGCAGATTGCATCCAGTCAGTGACTTGTAGCAGTTACTCCTCCTGGATGACAATGTAACGACAGTGGACAGTCACTAGCGTTGACTTTGCAGCAATCCCTCATACTGAGCATGCATGTAGCGACAGTGGAGAGGAAAAACTCCTTTTTAACAGGAAGAAGCCTCCAGCAGAACCAGGCTCAGTGTGAGAGGCCATCTGCCATGACTGACTGGGGGTTTGAGAGAACAGAGCAGAGAAAGAAAAAGCACACAGAAGAAGAACACAGAAGCACTGATCCAGGAGTACTTTCTATGGGAAGGAAAAGTAAATGTTAATGGATGTAGCTCTTTTAGTCGTTTCATCTAGGAAGAAAGAACAGATAAACTCTGAGCCAGTCTTCAAGGCTAGGGTATGAAAGAGAGCACATACAGTTAGTCACAGTAAAAGCTCAGTCAGTAGGAGAGAGACAGGGTTAAACACTGAAAGACGGGGCCAAGTGTATCATCAGTAGAGGGTGAGCATTAAGTTGTTGCCAGCAGAAGCTTGGACGATCCCCCCCTCCATGAAGGTGTCACAGGTAAACACAGAGTCAGGCCAGGTGTAGCTTCTAGGAAGAGAAAAGAGAGAGAACATAAAGTTAAAAGCTGAAATAACAGCAAATAATGCAAAATTGGAGAGTAGTATGAGAATGTAGCGAAGAGAGTGAAAGTGGTCATTATGTCCTCCAGCAGCCTAAGCCTATAGCAGCATAACTACAGAGAGCTCAGGACACCTAAGCCACTCTTACTATAAGGTTTATCAAATAGGAAAGCTTTAAGCCTAGCCTTAAAAGTAGACAGAGTGTCTACCTCACAGACTAAAACTGGGAGCTGGTTCCACAGGAGAGGAGCCTGATAACTAAAGGATCCGCCTCCCATTCTACTTCTAGAGACTCTTTGAACCACCAGTAAACCTGCAGTCTGAGAACGAAGTGCTCTGTTAGGAATATATGAAACAATCAGATCTCTGATGTATGATGGAGCTAGATCATTAAGGGCTTTATATGTGAGGAGGAGAATTTTAAATTCCATTCTGGATTTAACAGGGAGCCAATGAAGTGAAGCTAAAATAGGAGAAATATGATCTCTCTTTTTAATTTTCATCAGAACTCTTGCTGCAGCCCACTACACCTCACAGCTAGAGGACACGATGACGTTCAGCATCGTAAGGGTGTCCACGAAAATGACGAGGTAGTAGGGCAGCCAGCAGCTGAAGAAGCAAATGACGAGGATCAACATCTTCTTCAGAGCTTTCTTCTTCTTCTTCAGCACATGGCCTCGGGAGAAACTCGAGATGATGGTACAGTAGCAGACGAGGATGACCACTCCGGGTAGGACGAAGCCCACCAGGATGTGCTGGAAGCGGAAAACCGCCATCCACGTCAGACCGCTTTCCGCCGGGTAAAAGCGCTGACAGGTCGTGCTGGAACCCGCGCTCTCCACGCCGTCCTCCGCGATTAGGTAGCCGGAGGAGCTTACATCCTGTACATCCTGGACTCGGGCAAACACCAGGTCAAGTGCGGTCAGGATGGCAGCAGGCAGCCAAGCTTCGACATAGATCACTCTGCTCGCCAGCAGCTTTCTTGTAGCCCGGGTGTCGGTGGCATGGATGACCGCCAAGTACCTGTCCAAGCTGACGAAAGCCAGGATCAGGACGCTGCTGTACAGGTTTACCGTGTAGATCACATGCACTGACACGCAGAGGAAGCCTCCTAAGTGCCACATCTCGACAGCATCCGCTGCCCAAAAGGGCAATGTGAGGACGAACAGGAGGAGGGCAAATGAGAGATGGAGCTGGTACTTATCCGTTGTAGTTTTGACCATCTTCTGGTAGCCCACGACAAGAAAGACCAGTCCGTTGCCGACGATGCCCAGGGTGAATATTATGCCGTAAACCGTCGGAAGGAGGATCTTGTTTCCGCTTTCCGATTTCAGTTTCTGCTGAGTGGTGCACGGCTCATAGACGTTTAGGTCAAAGTCTGCAGGCCCGTCGGAGGTGTGGGTGTTTGCAGTGCTGTTGTCAAAAAACAGCTCGTACGCAGTGTCCTCCTAAATAAAAAAAGACAGTGTTTTGTTTTTTTAGTTTTTAGTTTTTTTTAAGGTTTAAAGTTCTTAAAAGCTAGAAAACAATCGTTTATAAACTAGAGTTTCTTATCACAATACTGGTCTTAAGTTTAACTGCTCTCAAGAATAACAGTACATCAGTAAAGAGCTGTACATCACGTTTATTGATATACGAAAACACCATGAATAACGACGTGAGCTTCGCTTCACTTAAGAAAAAACAACAACAAAAATTAAAGCTGCAAGCAGCGTTGAAGGCCCTAACAGCTCAGCTCAACTCGGCCTGTGCACCGACCATGGGAGCCTGACTTCGCCGCCTACATGCCACTGACGAGGACACCATTCAATTCCACACGTCACCACTAGGTGGCACTGTGTATGACATGTTATCTGATCTTCGGTGATGCAGAGTTTTGGTCTGGCGAGAAGCATTTAAAATTTGGGGGAAATCAGACCTTGTGGGTGGGGCTAAAATGATGTCATCAACTGACTGTGGCAACATGTTCAGCATTGATCCCTGATGATGTGTAGTACATTTGAAGCGGATCCCATGATGTATGAGGGAGATAGAGCACTTGAAATGTCCTAGGGGGCGCTATTGATCCAAATTCCGATGTAATGTAATAGAGCTGTTTAGGGGCTGACAAAGATCAACCATATTCAGTTTGGAGTGAACCGGACCATGCATGTGTAATTTAGAGCCAAACATATGGCTGTGGCATGACAGAATTCGCCACGCCACCACAGCCACACCCTCCAGCCAAACCAGACGGTACTGGAAACATTCTTAGAACATCATGTTATCTGTCACTTGGTACAGTTTCACATTGATTAGGTGAAGGACATCAAAAATTCACTCTCTAAAGGAAAACATGACACTTCCTGTTCTCAGGGGGCGGGGCTTTGATGATGTCAGCATCTGATCAGTAAATATTGTTCGGGGCCAGAGGCAGATCATGTCAGGAGGTCTGATGTCTCTGTGACTTTCCTTGTAGGAGCTATATCAATTTCGTCTTTTGTGACGAGAAGTCATATTTTGAGGCTTGGCCACGCCCACATGCTTTCATGTATCAAAAAGCTTTTGATAATTTTTGATCCCCAGTGCCTTAAGAGTATACTGAGTGATTTTCAAGTCTCTAGGTCAAAAGCTGTAGGAGGAGTTCACTCAGATATGCGAGCTGAAAACGACCAAGCTGGGGTCAAAATTGCAACTTCAATCCAAAATGGTCGACCTCCTGTTGGGTTTAGACCAACGCTCCAAGAGACTTTTTTACAAAATTTCACAATCCTCGGTCAAAGCATGGCTTGGGGCAGATTTCTTTAAATATTCCAGGGGGTGCTGTGGAAGAATTAGGCCACACACACCAAATATCTCATCAGATCTCTTTTGGGGACTGGACTAGGATCAATCATATTGAATTTGATGCAGATCAGATGATCTTTGTGGAAATAAGAGCCAAACGTATGAATGAAAAGTCACTGTGCTTCAAACGAAGTTAGACCCACTAGTTATCAGTCATCTGACACAGTTTGAAGCAGACAGGCGGATAGCAACCTTTCCCAGTAAAAAAAGTGACTTCCTTTTCTCAGGTTCTCAAGTTCGTGCCCTGGCCACGCCCCCTAAACATGGCTGAAAACTCACGATTTTGATAACTTTTAATCCCCCATGCCTTAAATGCCTATTGACCAAATATGAAGCCAATATCTTTAGGGCATACCCCCAAGAGACCTTTTTTCTTGGTTTGAGGAGCTCTACCAGTGTGCAAAATTTCAGATCTCTATGACTTACGGTTTGGCCTATCTCACGTTTGGGGGGGTGGTTAAGATGTTTGGCCACGCCCACTGACGACGACATTAAAGAACAAAAATTTCATGCGGGGGACAATTTTGGGTAAAAGCGTGTGCATCTAGGGGCTTGGCAAAGTCCCCAAATTGCCCTGCAAAGGGGCAATGGAAAAAAGAAAGAATAAGAAATAATAAAGAATAAGAAATACTACGATTACAATAGGCCTAATAACAAGACAGAACCCACCTCTGCCATGTTCAGCTCTCACCCATCTTGTAAAGTCTTGGTAGGACAGTGTGTTTGAGCGTTTTTGCAGCAGTAGCAGCAGCAGGACGATTAGTTGTCTGACAGTCTGCAAGCGGACCTTCCCCACGTTGATAAGCAGACACGGCCAGCCGCTCAACCACCCCCCCCACCCTTTTTTTTCACCCGTTAAACAGCCTTTTTTTCTGCTCCTCGCTATGAATAATGAACCTTGTAGTAATACCCCTGTGGGTGTGTGTTAGAGGCTGACATTTTTTCGGGAATCCCACGGGTCACGGGATTCCCATGGGAATCCCACGGGACGGGAGACAGCGTTAGTAAAGATCATGTGATTGGACGGTACAGGAAAAAAAATGAACGGAGAAAACGGGAGCGGGAGAAAAACCCAAATAGGTGGGAAAATAAACTAGGATCAATTGTCTTTGGAAATGTAAAACTGAGACTTGTTATAAACTTTAAGAAAAAAAAACTTGGCTTGAACCCGGGCCATTGTGTAGCTTTTTTCCAAGAAGCATATACTATAATGCGAGTCAAACGAACTACCGACCCACAAGCCAACAGTGCTTCTGATCGATGTTTTCCACCTGCGTTCAGAATGGGGGGAGCAAACGCAGGTGCAAAACCCTGGACGTGGTAAAATTGGTTTTTGAAAACGTAAAGTCAGAAGTAAGGACTTATCTATTAAACTCTAGAGCTGACAGAAAGTCGCAAATATTACCGAACTTCAGGAGAGTTGAATTTTAGCGGCGTTAACACCAGTATGCCCCTTTGGGTAAAATGTGTTTAGTCGTAATCAAGTACACCAGTGATTAAGGCCACTTGTAAGGCAAATTCTGGATTGAATCAGTTTGCATCTCTTCATTCGTCAAACAAAAAGTACCATCACGTGTCAAGTCTCAGCTGACCAACAAATTGCTGCATGTGCCCTAAAGATTTAAGAGCCTTTGCCACAGTAGAGGGGAAAGGTACAGAGGCCACGAGGGACATGGGGGAATTTTTTTTTTCTTTCGCATCCCCACGCAATACTTTTGCGTTTGCTCGCAAAAGTTGTTAATCGCCTTGAGAAGCTGTGCACTTTGGAAACAGCAGCACATTGGCAAACTGCTTACAAAACAAACAGCACTGATATGGCATTGATATGGTTTATTTGTCATATGCAGGTTAAAGGTAGTCAACAATGCGATTAAATGTTTAGGATAAGAAGACCGTTCAAATCCAGATAAAAACAAAAGCACTAATGGCGTGCAAAAAAAAAAAAGTACACACATGCAGCAGCAAAAAAAGCAAATAAAGTTTTCACAAATGTGGTTTCGTGCAGTATTATTGTCCAGAGTTCAGTAGTTTGACAGCATGTGGAATAACTGTCTTAAGTCTGATTGAAGATATTTATTTAAGGCCGATTTCAAAATAAAACTCAATAAATCTCAAAAACAAGTGTAGTGTTTGTTCCATTTTTTGCAGTTATCTGGTTTGGAAACTATCCCACAAAGTATTGCGTGAAACGCAAAAAGTATTGCGTGAGAACGCAAAAAAGTATTGCGTGGGAATGCAAAAAGTATTGCGAGCAAACGCAAAAGTATTGCGTGGGGACGCAAAAGAAAAAAAATTCCCCCATGTCCCCCTCGCGGGGTCCGTAGAAAGGCTTTCCTCAGGGGAAGATATTAAATAAATACGTTGTGAAATAGAAAAAAAATTTAATGTACCATTAAATGTACAATTTATTTAAATACATCATTAAATATTAGGTGTACCACTAATTACGTCATGTCGTCTTTAAAATTATACTTAATTATTCAGTGGTACATTTTAAATTTCTAATATCCATTTCATGATAAAAATGGGACATTTATTGTTTCTATGATGTATTAAATAAATAAATGGTACCTTTAATTTAATGGCACATTTAATGTTACATTTTTTTCATGTTACATTTACTTTACTTATGGGACATTCTCAACATTTATTTATTTAATGATGATTTTATTGTATTAATTTTGTCCAGTTTGGGCCCTCCATTCTTGATGCCTGTATAGGGGGTCCATGTCAGAATTTGAATCAGGTGTGCTGGAGCAGACCACATCTAAAACTTGCAGGAAGGGGTCCTGAGGACCAGGGCTGGGGAACCATTGACGTACAGTTTTCTAAATTATGAAGGTAATGCCTTTTTGCACTTTTGTTCATCAAGTACAGTTCTCTCTTTCGGTTTCAGCAATTTGGAAACATAAAAGTAATGTCATTGTTCAAAGGAAACAAACACTTAATAAATGAGTAAAATACACTATGTACATTTTGTTTATTCAGCTAAGATAGGCATGGTCTGTTTCCTTGTTTGATATTTTAAATTTTTTCTTCATTGTTAAATTTTTTATACTTTAACTGGCCTTTTCTACAGTTAAAAACAGGGACCTAATGGTCCTTCAAACAAAGAAACTGCCAAAAGACTAACTGAAGAAAACAAAATGGGAGTGGCCACAGGAGTGGGAGTCGTTCTAAATGGGAGCGGGATGGGGGTGGGAGTCAATTTACCAGGAGTGTGATGGGGGAGGATTTTTATGCTGGGCCCGGGATTGGGATGGGACAAAACATTTTTCTGTGGGAGTGGGATGGGACAGGAGAGAAAATCCACTCCCGTGTCACCCTCTAGTGTGTGTGTGTGTGTGTGAGTGAGTGTGTGAAATGACACATGGGATTCTTAAATAAGTTAATTCTATTTAAAATAAAATCTTTGACATACTCCTGAAGATAATTACTTCATCCTCAGCAAGTGAGACAACATTGGAAGTGTTTTGATTCTGTGGAGCTTCCTGAGTTTAAAAAAATACTAGCTTCATCTAAACCTTCAACTTGTATGTTAGACCCAATCCCAACCAAATTATTTAAGGAAGTTTTCCCTCTGATTACCAGCCCCATTTTAGATATGATTAATCTATCCTTAGTAAATGGAAATGTACCACAGGCTTTTAAGGTAGCTGTAATTAAACCTTTACTTCAGAAACTTTCGCTTAAACACAATGACTTGAAAAGTTACAGACCTATATCCAATCTTCCGTTCTTATCTAAAATTCTTGAGAAAATAGTTGCTAATCAAATGTTTGAGCATTTACACAGCAATGATCTGTTTGAAGAGTTTCAGTCAGGTTTCAGAGCTCATCATAGCACTGACACAGCTCTGCTGAAAGTCACTAATATTCTCCTAGCCTCAGATGTGTCTGTACTTGTCCTGTTAGATCTCAGTGCTGCATTTGATACAGTCGATCACAATATTCTCTTAGAAAGGCTGGAATATGCTGGAGGGAACAAGGGAACAGCACTTGGCTGGTTTAAATCTTATTTCAATCTGAAAAGACTCACAAAGAGAGGGTTGGCAATTAGAAAAGTTTTAATGATGTGAAATTACATAATTATATCTTTGGCGCTCGGACCTGGGAGGAAGACATGAATGTTGAGAATGATATGAGCTAGGATGAACATTGTAAATCGTATATTTAGAGATGTCTTCCCCCTGATCCGACACTGGTTGTGGATTGGTGGCCCGGGATCGAGGAAGCCAGGAGAAGATGGGAAGGAAGATGGTGGAGGTGGGGTGGAGGAGGGATGAGCTCAGCTGACAAGCGAGGAGGAACACAGCCAAAGGTCCTTTAAAAACAAGGCGTCAGAAGGCGATTGGATGATGAATCAGGCGGACAGGATGCTGATTGGAAGGCCGGGAGACGCACAGGGAAGTCATTGGACGGTGAGACGGCGAGGGTGAGTCTTTCATTCTGAATTTTCGTTAAACTCCATTTGTCTGACAGATTCCAGTTTGTTCATGTAAATGATAAATCATCTTTAAACTCCAGGGTTAAGTTGTGGAGTACCAGAGGATTCAGTGCTAGGGCCAATTCTCCTTACTATATATATGCTTCCAATAGGTAAAATTATCAGGCAGCATGGGATAAATTTTCACTGTTACGCTGATGATACTCAGCTTTAAATCCTGATGAGCCCATCCAGTTAGATAGACGACAAGCATGTCTTGAACACATAAAAACTTGGATGACTTTAAATTTTCTGCTTCTAAATTCAGACAAGACAGAAGTTGTCATCTTTGGACCAGAGTCTTTGAAAAAGAAACTGCTTAGTCAATCACTTAACCTGGATGGCATTAAATTGACCTCCGGTAATAAAGTAAAAAACCTCGGTGTTATTTTTGACCAGGACATGTCATTTAAATCCCATATTAAACAGGTTTCTAGGATTTCCATCTTTCACCTACGGAACATTGCCAAAATTAGAAATATCCTATCCAGGAGTGACGCTGAAAAACTAGTCCATTTGTTACGTCAAGGGTGGACTATTGTAATTCTTTATTATCAGGATGTCCACAAAATGCAGTTAAAAGCCTTCAGCTGATTCAAAATCCAGTAGCAAGAGTCCTGATGAAAATTAAAAAGAGAGACCATATTTCTCCATTTTAGCTTCACTTCAAGAAGAAGAACAAGAAAGCGCTGAAGAAGATGTTGATCCTCATCATTTCCTTCTTCAGCTGCTGGCTGCCCTACTACCTCGGCATTTTCGTGGACACCCTTACGATTCTGAACGTCATCGTGTCCTCTAGCTGTGAGGTGTAGTGGGCTGCAGCAAGAGTTCTGATGAAAATTAAAAAGAGAGATCATATTTCTCCTATTTTAGCTTCACTTCATTGGCTCCCTGTTAAATCCAGAATGGATTTAAAAATTCTCCTTCTCACATATAAAGCCCTTAATGATCTAGCTCCATCATACATCAGAGATCTGATCGTTCCATATATTCCTAACAGAGCACTTCATTCTCAGACTACAGGTTTACTGGTGGTTCCTATAGTCTCTAGAAGTAGAATGGGAGGCAGATCCTTTAGTTATGAGCCTCCTCTCCTGTGGAACCAGCTCCCAGTTTTAGTGCGTGAGGCAGACACCCTGTCTACTTTTAAGGCTAGGCTTAAAACTTTCCTTTTTGATAAAGCTAGAGTTAGAGTGGCTTAGGCTATCCTGAACTATCTCTGTAGTTATACTGCTATAGGCTTAGGCTGTTGGAGGACAAAATGACCACTTTCACTCTCTTTGCTACATTCTCACAGTACTCTCCAATTTTGCATTATTTGCTGTTATTTCAGCTTTTAACTTTATGTTCCCTCTCTTTTCTCTTCCTAGAAGCTACACCTAACTCTGTGTTTACCTGTGACACCTTTCTGGAGGGGGCATCGTCCAAGCTACTGCTGGCAACAACTTAATGCTCACCCTCTACCGAAGATCCACTTGGCCCTGTCTTTCAATGTTTAACCCTGTCTCTCTCCTAGATACAGCTACTGACTGAGCTTTTACTGTAACTAATTATAGGTGCTCTCTTTCGGACTCTAACCTTAAAAACTGCCTCAGAGTTTATTTGTTCTTTCTTCCTACATGAAACAACTAAAGGAGCCACATCAATTAACATTCACTTTTCCTTCCCATAAAAAGTACTCCTGGATCAGTGCTTCTGTGTTCTGCTTCTGTGTTCTTTTTCCTTCCCTGCTCTGTTCTCTCAAAGCCCCAGTCGGGTCGTGGCAGATGACCGCTCACACTGAGCCTGGTTCTGCTGGAGGTTTCGTGCCCATTTAGCATCGGTACAGAAAAGCTGTATTGCAAGATTGAAAGAGCGAGGACATGCTCCTGCAAACACAGGACGAGCACTATTAGCATCGATATTGAAAAAGCTGTATCGCAAGACTGAAAGAGTATTTGCTCCTAAGAACACAAAACGAGCACCGTTCGCGTCGATATTGAAAAAGCTGTATCGCAAGCCTAAAACAGTGAGGATTTGCTCCTAAGAACACAAAACGAGCACCGTTCGCGTCGATATTGAAAAAGTTGTATGGCAAGACTGAAAGAGTGAGGATTTGCTCCTAAGAACTCAAAACGAGCACCTTTCGCGTCGATATTGAAAAAGCTGTATCTCAAGACTTAAAGAGGGAGTTTTTGCTCCTAAAACAAAACGAGCACCGTTTGTGTAGATATTGAAAAGCTGTATCTCAAGACTGAAAGAGGGAGTTTTTGCTCCTAAGAACTCAAAATGAGCACCTTTGGCGTCGATATTGAAAAAGCTTTATCGCAAGATGAAAGAGTGAGGATTTGGTCCTTAAAATTCAAAATGAGCACCTTTGCGTCGATATTGAAAAGCTGTATCGCAAGACTGAAAGAGTGGTATTTGCTCCTAAGAACACAAAACGAGCTGTATCGCAAGCCTGAAACAATTAGGATTTGCTCCTATGAACACAAAACGAGCACCGTTCGCGTCGATATTGAAAAAGCTGTATCGCAAGCCTGAAACAGTGAGGACTTGCTCCTAAGAACACAAAACGAGCACCGTTCGTTTCGATATTGAAAAAGTTGTATCGCAAGCCTGAAAGAGTGAGGATTTGATCCTAAGAACTGAAAACGAGCACCGTTCGCGTCGATATTGAAAAAGCTTTATCGCAAGACTGAAAGAGTGAGGCCTTGTTCCTAAGAACACAAAACGAGCACCTTTGGGGTCGATATTGAAAAAGCTGAATCGCAAGACTGAAAGAGTGAGGATTTGCTCCTAAGAACACAAAACGAGCACCGTTCGCGTCGATAATGAAAAAGTTGTATGGCAAGACTGAAAGAGTGAGGATATGCTCCTACGAACTCAAAACGAGCACCTTTCGCGTCGATATTGAAAAAGCTCTATCTCAAGACTTAAAGAGGGAGTTTTTGCTCCTAATAACACAAAACGAGCACCGTTCGCGTTGATATTGAAAAGCTGTATCTCAAGACTGAAAGAGGGAGTTTTTGCTCCTAAGAACACAAAACGAGGACCGTTCGCGTCGATGTTGAAAAAGCTGTATGGCAAGACTGAAAGAGGGACTTTTTGCTCCTAAGAACACAAAACGAGCACCGTTCATGTCGATATTGAAAAAGTTGTATCGCAAGCCTGAAACAGTGAGGATTTGGTCCTAAGAACACAAAACGAGCACCGTTCGCGTCGATATTGAAAAAGCTTTATCGCAAGATGAAAGAGTGAGGATTTGCTCCTTAAAACTCAAAATGAGCACCTTTGGCGTCGATATTGAAAAAGCTTTATCGCAAGATGAAAGAGTGAGGATTTGCTCCTTAAAACTCAAAATGAGCACCTTTGGCGTCGATATTGAAAAGCTGTATCGCAAGACTGAAAGAGTGGGTATTTGCTCCTAAGAACACAAAACGAGCTGTATCGCAAACCTGAAACAATTAGGATTTGCTCCTATGAACACAAAACGAGCACCGTTCGCGTCGATATTGAAAAAGCTGTATCGCAAGCCTGAAACAGTGAGGATTTGCTCCTAAGAACACAAAACGAGCACCGTTCATTTCGATATTGAAAAAGTTGTATCGCAAGCCTGAAAGAGTGAGGATTTGATCCTAAGAACTGAAAACGAGCACCGTTCGCGTCGATATTGAAAAAGCTGTATCGCAAGACTGAAAGAGTGAGTTTTTGCTCCTAAGAACACAAAACGAGCACCTTGGGGTCGATATTGAAAAAGCTGAATCGCAAGACTGAAAGAGTGAGGATTTGCTCCTAAGAACACAAAACGAGCACCACGTTCGCGTCGATAATGAAAAGTTGTATGGCAAGACTGAAAGAGTGAGGATATGCTCCTACGAACTCAAAACGAGCACCTTTCGCGTCGATATTGAAAAAGCTCTATCTCAAGACTTAAAGAGGGAGTTTTTGCTCCTAATAACACAAAACGAGCACCGTTCGCGTTGATATTGAAAAGCTGTATCTCAAGACTGAAAGAGGGAGTTTTTGCTCCTAAGAACACAAAACAGGACCGTTCGCGTCGATGTTGAAAAAGCTGTATGGCAAGACTGAAAGAGGGACTTTTTGCTCCTAAGAACACAAAACGAGCACCGTTCATGTCGATATTGAAAAGTTGTATCGCAAGCCTGAAACAGTGAGGATTTGGTCCTAAGAACACAAAACGAGCACCGTTCGCGTCGATATTGAAAAAGCTTTATCGCAAGATGAAAGAGTGAGGATTTGCTCCTTAAAACTCAAAATGAGCACCTTTGGCGTCGATATTGAAAAGCTGTATCGCAAGACTGAAAGAGTGGGTATTTGCTCCTAAGAACACAAAACGAGCTCCGTTCGATTCGATATTGAAAAAGCTGTATCGCAAGCCTGAAACAGTGAGGATTTGCTCCAAGAACACAAAACGAGCACCGTTCGCGTCGATATTGAAAAAGCTGTATGGCAAGACTGAAAGAGGGAGGATTTGCACCTAAGATAACAAAACGAGCACCGTTTGCGGCGATATTGAAAAAGCTGTATAGCAAGCCTGAAACAGTGAGGATTTGCTCCTAAGAACACAAAACGAGCACTGTTCATGTCGATATTGAAAAAGTTGTATCGCAAGCCTGAAACAATGAGGATTTGCTCCTGTGAACACAAAACGAGCACTGTTCGCGTCGATATTGAAAAAGCTGTATCGCAAGCCTGAAACAGTGAGGACTTGCTCCTAAGAACACAAAACGAGCACCGTTCGTGTCGATATTGAAAAAGTTGTATCACAAGCCTGAAACAGTGAGGATTTGCTCCTAAGAACACAAAACGAGCACCGTTCGCGTCGATATTGAAAAAGCTTTATCGCAAGACTGAAAGAGTGAGGATTTGCTCCTAAGAACTCAAAATGAGCACCTTTGGCGTCGATATTGAAAAGCCGTATCGCAAGACTGAAAGAGTGGGTATTTGCTTCTTAGAACACAAAACGAGCACCGTTCGCGTCGATATTGAAAAAGCTGTATCGAAAGCCTAAAAAAGTGAGGATTTGCTCCCGAGCACACAAAACGAGCAGTGTTCGCGTCGATATTGAAAAAGCTTTATCGCAAGCCTAAAACAGTGAGGATTTGCTCCTAAGAACTCAAAACGAGCACCGTTCGCGTCGATATTGAAAAAGCTTTATCGCAAGACTGAAAGAGTGAGGATTTGCTCCTAAGAACTCAAAACGAGCACCGTTCGCGTCGATATTGAAAAAGTCGTTATCGCAAGACTGAAAGAGTGGGTATTTTTTTTTGCTTCTTAGTAACACAAAACGAGCACCGTTCTCGGGTCGATATTGAAAAAGCCTGTATCGAAAGCCTGAAAAAGTGAGGAATTTGCTCCCCGAGCCACACAAAAACGAGCATTTGCGTCGATATTGAAAAAAGCTTTATCGCAACCTAAACAGTGAGGAATTTGCTCCTAAGAACTCAAAACGAGCACCGTATCGCGTTGATATTGAAAAGCTGTAATCTCTCAAGACTGAAAGATGGAGTTTTTGCTCCTAAGAACACAAACGAGGACGTTCGCGTCGATTGTTGAAAAAGCTGTATGGCAGACTGAAAAGAGGGACTTTTTGCTCCTAAGAACAACAAAAACGAGCACACGTTCATGTCGATATTGAAAAGTTGTATCGCAAGCCTAAACAGTGAGGATTTTGGTCCTAAGAACACAAAACGAGCACCGTTCGCTGCGATATTGAAAAAGCTTTATCGCAAGATGAAAGAGTGAGGATTTGCTCCTTAAACATCAAAATGAGGCACTTTGGCGTCATATTTTGAAAGCTGTATCGCAAGACCTGAAAAAGTGGGTATTTCTTCTTAGAACACAAAACGAGCACCGTTTCGCGTCGATATTGAAAAAGCTGTATCGCAAGCCTGAAAAAGTTAGATTTGCTCCCAGCACACAAAACGAGCACTGTTCCGCGTCGATATTGAAAAAGAAGCTTTATCGCAAGCCTAAAACATGAGTGATTTGCTCCTAAGAACTAAAACGAGCACCTTTCGCGTCGATATTGAAAAAGCTTTTATCGCAAGACTGAAAGAGTGAGGATTTGCTCCCTAAGACTCAAACGAGCACCGTTCGCGTCGATATTGAAAAAGCTGTATCGCAACGACTGAAACAGTGTTTTTGCTCCTTGACACAAAACGAGCAACCGTTTGCGTAGATATTGAAAAAGCTTTACGGCAACACGAAGAGTGAGGCCTTGTTCCTAAGGAACACAAAACGAGCACCGTTCACGTCGATATTAAAAAGCTTTAATCCGCACAGATGAAAGAGTGAGCATTTGCTCCTTAAAACTCAAAATGAGCACCTTATGGCAATCTGTATTGAAAAAGCTGTATCGCAAGACTGAAAGAGTGGGTATTTTGCTCCCTAAGAACACAAACGAGCACCGTTCGCGTCGATATTGAAAAAAGCTGTATCGAGAAGCCTGTAAAGGTGAGGATTGCTCCCGAGAACGCAAAACGAGCACTGTTCTGCGTCGATATTGAAAAAGCTGTATCATCATAACTGAAAGAGGGAGTTTTGTGCCTCCTAACGAACACAAAACGAGCACCGTTCCGACGGGTCGATATTGAAAAAGCTGTATGCGCAAGGCAGCTGTAAATTTGAAAAGTGGGTTACGTATTTTTTCCTAATTAACAGACACAGACCTAAGCACCGTTCGATTCGATATTGAAAAAACCTGTATCGCAACGCGCTAAACAATTAGTGAAATTATTGCTCCTATAGAACACAAAACGAGCACCGATTATCGCGTTAGATATTGAAAAGCTTATCGCAAGACTGAAGAGTAGAGTCCATGTTCCTGAAGAACACAAAAAACAGCAACCTTTAGAGGTCGATATTGAAAAACAAGGTGCTGAAATCGCAGAGAGATTAAATATGTGGGATTTGCTCCTAAGAACACAAAAAACGAGCACCGTTCGGCGTCGATAATAGAAAAGTTGTATGGCAAGACTGAAAGAGTGAGTGATATGGCTCCATTACGAACTCAAAACGGACAACCTTTCCAGGCTGTACGTGTTTTGAAAAAGCTTCTACACGTCGAAGACTTAAAAGAGGGGAGTTTTTGCTCCTAATAACACAAAACGAGCACCGTTCGCATTGATATTGGAAAGAAGCTGTATCTCAAGACTGAATAGGGGAGATTTTTTGCTCCTAGAACCAAACACAAAACGAGCGACCGTTCGGGTCGATGTTGAAAAAGCTGTTATGGCAAGGAACTGAAGAAGGTAGTTTTTTGCTCCTAAGATAAAACACAAAACGAGCACCGTTCCTGTCGATATTGAAAACGTGTATCTCAAGCCTGAACAATGAGTGATTTTGCTCCTATGAACACAATAAACGAGCACGTGTTCGTGTCGATATTGAAAAACGTGTATCGCACCACCTGAAATACGTGAGGATTTGGATCCTAGTAACACAAAACGAGCACCGTTCGGCTCGATTTGTGAAAAGCTTTATCGCAAGGATGAATAAGAGTGAGGGATTTGCTGTCTTAAAAACTCAAAATGAGCACCTTTGGCGTCGATATTGAAAAAGCTGTATCGGCAAGACTGAAAGAGTGGGTATTTTGCTCCTAAGAACACAAAACGAGCTCCGTTGGGTACGAAAATTCGATATTGAAAAGCTGTATCGCAAACCTGAAACAATTAGGATTTGCTCCTATGAACACATAAAACGAGCACCATTCGGCTGTCGATATTGAAAAAGCTGTAATTGTCCAAGCCTGAAACAGGTGAGTGACTTGCTCCTAGAACACAAAACGAGCACCGTTTCGTTGCGATATTGAAAAAGTTGTATCACAAGCCGTAAACAGGATGAGGAATTTGGCTCCTAAGAACACAAAACAGCGAGCACCGTTCGCTGTCGTATTTGAAAAAGCTGTATGGCAAGACTGAAAGAAGTGGCGATGAGATTTGTGCATCCTAAGGAACGTAACAATAACCGAGCACCGTTGCAGGGATATTGGAAAACGCTGTAATCAGCAAGCCTGAAAACATTGAGGATTTGTCGCTCCTCTAGAACACAAAACGAGCACTGTTCAATGTCGATATTGAAAAGGTTGTATCAGTGCAAGCCTGAAAACAGTAGAGGACTTGCTCCTAATGAACACAAAACGAGACACATGTCGCGTCGATATTGAAAAAGCTTCTTTATCGCAGATGGAACAGACAGTGAGGATTTTGCTCCTTAAAAATTGCAAATGAGCACCTTTTGGCCGTCGATATTGAAAAAGCTGTATCGCAAGACTGAAAGAGTGGGTATGTTGCTCCTAAGACAACAAAACAGCCCCGTTTCGGATTTTACGATATTGAAAAAGTCTGTATTGCAAGCCTGAACACAATTAGGATTTGCTCCTATGAACACAAAACGAGCACCGTTCGCGTCGATATTGAAAAACTGTATTTCCGTGACTGAACAGAGGGAAGTTGTTTGCTCCTAACGAAACTCAAAACGAGCACCGTGTTACGTTGTACGTAGGAAAAAGTTGTATCGGCAGACTGTAAAGAGTGAGAGATCTTGCTCCTCAAAACACTAAAAATTGGTCTCCGATTGCATAGTTGTTACAAAACGTTTGCTTTCGTCAGACGTAGGAGAGTGAGGGATTGCTGCCCGCAAATACAAACACGAGCACCGTTTGTACTTCGGTTATATTGAAAAAGCTTGTATCACAAGACTGAAAGAGTGAATGGATTTGCCTCGGCCGCAACACCCAAAACGAGCACAGAACGTGCGTCGATATTGAAAAACGTGCATTCGACAGCATGAAAGAGTGAGGATTTTCTTACCGCCAATACAAAACGAGCACTCGTAATAGGACGCAGTCCTTTACTGAAAATGGTATTTGTCAGAACCCCACCCCCGCCCCCCCCCCCTGAAACAATACTATAAGGTTTTGCTCCCGCAAACACAAAACGAGCACCGTGTTTTTGCTGTCGTTACTGAAAAATTGTATCGTCAGACTGAAAGAGTGAGGATTTGCTCACGCACAACACAAAACGAGCAATCCGTTTGCGTCGTTACTGAAAAAGTTGTATCGTCAGACTAAAAATGGAGGATTGCTCCCGCACAACCACAAACGGAGCACCGTTTGCGTCGTTAGTTTGAAAAAGTTGTATCGTCCCAGGACTGAAAGGAGTGAGGATTTGCTCCCGCAACACAAAAAGAGCACCGTTTGCGGTCGTACTCTGAAAAGTTTCATCGACAGACTGAAAGAGTGAGGATTTGCTCCCGCAACACAAAAACGAGCACTGTATGCATAGTTTATGAAAAAGTTGTATCGTCAACTGAGAAGAGTGAGGATTTGCTCCGCAAACGACAAAACAGCACCGTTTGCGTTTGTTACTGAAAAAGTTGTATCGTCATACTGAAAGAGTGAGGATTTGCTCCCGCAAACACAAACGGAGCAACGTTTGCGTCCGTAGTGAAAAAGGTGTATCGACAGACTGAAAGAGTTAGGGATTTTTCCCTTTCTTCGCAAATACAAACGGCAGCCGGTTTGCCGCTCCGTTACTGAAAAGTTATTTTGCATTACGTAGAAATAGTGAGGTTTTTTGCCTCCCACAAACAGTACGAGAACAACAGACACCGTTTTTCGTCGTTACTTGAAAAAGCGAAAATTTGTATCGTCAGGACTGAAAGAGTGAGGATTTGATGCTCACGCAAACCACAAACACGAGCACCGTTTGCGTCGTCTCTCTGGAAAGAAGCTTTCACGTCAGACTGAAAGAGTGAGGATTTGTCTCCCGCGGAGCAAAACACAAACGAGCACCGTTGCGTCGTTAGTGAAAAAGTTCACATCGTCAGACTGAAAGAGTGAGGATGTTGCTCCTACGACCACAAAAACGAGCACCGGTTGCTCGTTCCTGACGTAAGAGAAGTGTATCGACAGACTGAAAGAGTGAGGAATTTGCTCCGCAACACAAATAACGGAAGGCATGTAAAATGCATCGTTACTGAAAAAGTTGTATCGTCAGGACTGAAAGAGTGAGGATTTTGCTCCCTCACACACAAAACGAGCACCGTGTTTGCGTCGTTACTGAAAAAGTTGTATCGTCAAGACTGAAACAGAGTGAGGATTTTGCTCCGAGAAACACAAACGAGCACTGTTTCGCGTCGTTACTGAAAAAACTGTATCGCCAGACTGAAAGAGTGAGGATTTGCTACCGTGACATCCAAAACGAGCACTGTTTTCGTCGTTAATGAAAAAGCTGTACATCGCAAGGACTGAAGAGTGAGATTTGCTCCCGCAAAACACAAAACGAGCACTGTTGGTCGTTACTGAAAAAGTGTATCGTCAGACTGAAAGAGTGAGGATTTGCTCCCACAAACACAAAACGAGAACTTTTAGCGTCGTTACTGAAAAAATTGTATCGTCAGACTGAAAGAGTTAGGATTTGCTCCCGCAAACACAAAACGAGCACTGTTCGCGTCGTTACTGTAAAAGTTGTATCGTCAGACTTAAAGAGTGAGGATTTGCTCCCGCAAACACGAAACGAGCACTGCGTTGTCGTTACTGAAAAAGTTGTATCGTCAGACCAAAGAGTGAGGATTTGCTCCCACAAACACAAAACGAGACGATGTTCGCGTCATTACTGAAAAAGTTGTATCGTCAGACTGAAAGAGTGAGGATTTGCTCCACAAACACAAAATGAGAACTTAGCGTCGTTACTCAAAAAGTTGTATTGTCAGACTGAAAGAGTGAGGTTTGTTCCCCGCAAACACAAAACGAGCACTGCTCGCATCGTTACGGAAGAAGCTGTATCGTCAGACTGAAAGAGTGAGGATTTGCTCCCACAAACACAAAATGAGAACTTTTAGCGTCGTTACTGAAAAAGTTGTATCGTCAGACTGAAAGAATGAGGATTTGCTCCCTTAAAAAACACAAAGAGCACTGTTGCGTCGTTACTGAAAAAGTTGTATCGTCAGACTGAAAGAATGAGGATTTGCTCCCTAAAAAAACACAAAATGAGCACTGTTCGCGTCGTTACTGAAAAAGTTGTATCGTCAGACTGAAAGAGTGAGGATTTGCTCCCAAACACAAAATGAGCACTGTTTGCGTCGTTACTGAAAAAGTTGTATCGTCAGACTGAAAGAGTGAGGATTTGCTTCCGCAAATACAAAACGAGCACTGTTTGTGTCGTTACTAAAAAAGCTGTATCGCAAGACTGAAAGAGTGAGGATTTGCTCCCGCAAACACAAAACGAGCACTTTTGCGTCGTTACTGAAAAAGTTGTATCGTCAGACTGAAAGAGTGAGGATTTGCTCCCGCAAACACAAAACGCAGACTCTTCGCATCGTTACTGTAAAAAGTTGTATCGTCAGACTGAAAGAGTGAGGATTTGGTCCCGCAAACACAAAACGAGCACTCTTCGCATCGTTACTGAAAAGTTGTATCGTCAGACTGAAAGAGTGAGGATTTGCTCCGCAAAAAAAAAACGAGCACTGTTCGCATCGTTTACTGAAAAAGTTGTATCGTCAGACTGAAAGAGTGAGGATTTGCTCCCGCAAACACAAACGAGAACTTTTAGCGTCGTTACTAAAAAAGTTGTATCGTCAGACTGAAAGAGTGAGGATTTGCTCCTCAAACACAAAACAAGCAGTGTACGTGTTTGTTACTGAAAAAGCTGTATCTCAGACTGAAAGAGTGAGGATTTGCTCCCGCAAACACAAAACGAGCACTGTTTGCGTCGTTACTGAAAAAGTTGTATCGTCAGACTGAAAGAGTGAGGATTTGCTCCCACAAACACAAAACGAGAACTTTTAGTGTCGTTACTGAAAAAGTTGTATCGTCAGACTGAAAGAGTGAGGATTTGCTCCCGCAAACACAAAACGAGCACTGTTTGCGTCGTTACTGAAAAAGTTGTATCGTCAGACTGAAAGAGTGAGGATTTGCTCCCGCAAACACAAAACGAGCACTGTTTGCGTCGTTACTGAAAAAGTTGTATCGTCAGACTGAAAGAGTGAGGATTTGCTCCAACAAACACAAACGAGAACGTTTAGTGTCATTACTGAAAAAATTGTATTGTCAGACTGAAAGAGTGAGGATCTGCTCCCACAAACACAAAACGAGAACTTTTAGCGTCGTTACTGAAATAATTCTATCGTCAGACAGGAAAGAGTGAGGATTTGCTCCCACAAACAAAAACAAGAACTTTTAGTGTCGTTACTGAAAAAGTTGTATCGTCAGACTGAAAGAGTGAGGATTTGCTCCGCAAAAACAAAACGAGCACTGTTGCGTCGTTACTGAAAAAGCTGTATCGTCAGACTGAATGACTGAGAATTTGGTCCCGCAAACACAAAACGAGCACTCTTCGCATCGTTACTTAAAAAGTTGTATCGTCAGACTGAAAGAGTGAAGATTTGGTCCCGCAAACACAAAACGAGCACTCTTCGCATCGTTACTGAAAAAGTTGTATCGTCAGACTGAAAGAGTTAGGATTTGCTCCCGCAAACACAAAACGAGCACTGTTCGCATCGTTACTGAAAAAGTTGTATCGTCAGACTGAAAGAGTGAGGATTTGTTCCCGCAAACACAAAACGAGAACTTTTAGCGTCGTTACTAAAAAAGTTGTATCGTCAGACTGAAAGAGTGAGGATTTGCTCCCTCAAACACAAAACAAGCAGTGTACGTGTTGTTACTGAAAAAGCTGTATCTTCAGACTGAAATAGTAAGGATTTGCTCCCGCAAACACAAAACGAGCACTGTTCGCATCGTTACTGAAAAAGTTGTATCGTCAGACTGAAAGAGTTAGGATTTGTTCCCGCAAACACAAAACGAGAACTTTTAGCGTCGTTACTAAAAAGTTGTATCGTCAGACTGAAAGAGTGAGGATTTGCTCCCGCAAAGACAAAACAAGCAGTGTATGTGTTGTTACTGAAAAAGCTGTATCTTCAGACTGAAAGAGTGAGGATTTGCTTCCGCAAATACAACACCAACACTGTTCGCATCGTTACTGAAAAAGTTGTATCTTCAGACTGAAAGAGTGAGGATTTGCTTCCGCAAACACAAAACGAGCACTGTTTGCATCGTTACTGAAAAAGTTTATCGCAAGACTGAAAGAGTGAGGATTTGCTCCCGCAACACAAAAGGAGCACTGTTCGCGTCGTTAATAAAAAAGTTGTATCGTCAGACTGAAAGAGTTAGGATTTGCTCCCGCAAACACAGAACGAGCACTTTACGTGTTACTAAAAAGTTGTATCGTCAGTCTGAAAGACTGAGGAGTTTTTCCTGCAAACACAAAACGATGCACTGTATTTGCTGTGTTACTGAAAAAGTTATATCTTCAGACTGAAAGAGTGAGGATTTGCTCCCGCAAACACAAAACAAGCACTTTCGCGTTATTACTGAAAAGCTGTATCGTCAGACAGAAAGGGGAGGATTTGCTTCCGCAAAACAAAACGAGCATCTTTTAGCGTCGTTACTGAAAAGACTTGATCGTCAGACCAAAGAGTGAGGATTTGCTCCCCAAACACAAACGAGAACTTTTAGTGTCGTTACTAAAAAGTTGTATCGTCAGACTGAAAGAGTGAGGATTTGCTCCCGCAAACACAAAACAAGCAGTGTACGGTGTTACTGAAAAAGTGTATTCTCAGACTGAAAGAGTGAGGATTTGCTCCCCAAACACAAAACGAGCACTGTTCGCATCGTTACTGAAAAAGTGTATCGTAGACTGAAAGAGTTAGGATTTGTTCCCGCAAACACAAAACGAGAACTTTAACGTCGTTACTAAAAAAGTTGTATCGTCAGACTGAAAGAGTGAGGATTTGCTCCCGCAAACACAAAACAAGCAGTGTACTTGTCTGTTACTGAAAAAAGCTGTATCTCAGACTGAAGAGTGAGGATTTGCTCCCGCAAACACAAAACGAGCACTGTTTGCGTCGTTACTGAAAACAGCTGTATCGCAAGACTGAAAGAGTGAGGATTTGTCCCGCAACCACAAAACGAGCAACTGTTTGCATCGTTACTGAAAAAGTTGTATCGTCAGACTGAAAGAGTGAGGATTTGCTTCCGCAAAAACAAAACGAGCACTGTTCGTCATTGTTACTGAAAAATTGTATCGTCAGACTGAAAGACGGAGGATTTACTCCCGCAAACACAAAACAAGCACTCTTCGCGTCGTTACTGAAAAAGCTGTATCGTCAGACTGAAAGAGTGAGTATTTGCTCCACGCAAACACAAAAGCAGATGTACTTGTTGTTACTGAAAAAAGCTGTATCTTCAGACTGAAAGAGTGAGGATTTGCTCCCGCAAACACAAAACGAGAACACGTTTTGACATCGTTACTGAAAAAAAAAACAAGACGCTGTGTATCGCAATACAGACTGAAAGAGTGAGGATTTGCTTCCGCAAACAACAAAGCGAGCACTGTTTGCGTCATTACTGAAAAAGCTGTATCGTAAGACTGAATGACTGAGAATTTGGTCCCACAAACACAAAAACGAGCCCTCTTCGCATCATTACTGAAAAAGTTGTATCGTCAGACTGAAAGAGTTGGAATTTTCTCCCGCAACCACAAAACGAGCACTGTTCGCATCGTTACTGAAAAAGTTGTATCGTCAGACTGAAAGAGTGAGGATTTGCTCCGCAACACAAAACGAGCACTGATTGCACGTCATTACTGAAAAAGTATTATCGTAGACTGAATGACTGAGAATTTGTCCCGACAAACACAAAACGAGCCTTTTCGCATCGTTACTAAAAAAGTTGTATCGTCAGACTGAAAGAGTGAGGATTTGCTTCCTCAAACACAAAACAAGCACTGATGGTCATTACTGAAAAAGCTGTATCTTCAGACTGAAAGAGTAAGGATTTGCTCCCGCAAACACAAAACGAGCACTGTTCGCATCGTTACTGAAAAAGTTGTATCTCAGACTGAAAGAGTGAGGATTTGTTCCCGCAAACACAAAACGGAAACTTTAGCGTCGTTACTAAAAAAGTGTGTTAGTCAGACTGAAAGAGTGAGGATTTGCTCCCGCAAACACAAAACAAGCAGTGAAATGTGTTGTTACTGAAAAAGCTGTATCTTCAGACTGAAAGGAGTGAGGATTTGCTTCCGCAAATACAACACCAACACTGTTCGCATCGTTACTGAAAAAGTTGTATCTTCAGACTGAAAGAGTGAGGATTTGCTTCCGCAAAAACAAAACGAGCACTGTTTGCATCGTTACTGAAAAAGTTTTATCGCAAGACTGAAAGAGTGAGGATTTGCTCCCGCATACACAAAAGGAGCACTGTTCGCGTCGTTAATAAAAAAGTTGTATCGTCAGACTGAAAGAGTTAGGATTTGCTCCCGCAAACACAGAACGAGAACTTTTAGCGTCGTTACTAAAAAAGTTGTATCGTCAGTCTGAAAGACTGAGGAGTTTTTTTCCTGCAAACACAAAACATGCAGTGTACCTGTTGTTACTGAAAAAGTTATATCTTCAGACTGAAAGAGGTAGGATTTGCTCCCGCAAACACAAAACAAGCACTCTTCGCGTTATTACTGAAAAGCTGTATCGTCAGACAGAAAGGGGAGGATTTGCTTCCGCAAAAACAAAACGAGCACTCTTAGCGTCTTTACTGAAAAAGCTTGTATCGTCAGACCAAAAGAGTTAGGATTTGCTCCCGCAACACAAAACGAGAAACTTTTAGCGTCGTTACTAAAAAAGTTGTATCGTCAGACTGAAAGAGTGAGGATTTGCTCCCGCAAAACACAAAACAAGCAGTGTACGTGTTGTTACTGAAAAAGCTGTAATTTCAGACTGAAAGAGTGGGGGATTTGCTCCCGCAAACCCCAAAACGAGCACTGTTCGCATCGTATTAGGATTTGCTCCGCAAAACACAAAACTAGCACTGTTTGCATCGTTACTGAAAAATGTTTGTATCCGCAAGACTGAAAGAGTGAGGATTTGCTCCCGCAACCACAAAACGAGCACTGTTTGCATCGTTACTGAAAAACTGGTATCGTCAGACTGAAAGAGTGAGGATTTGCTCCCCGCAAACACAATACGAGCAATGTTGGTCGTTACTGAAAAAGTTGTATCGTTCAGACTGAAAGAGTGAGGATTTGCTCCGCAAACACAAAACAAGCACTGATTGCGTCATTACTGAAAAAGCTGTATCGTCAGACTGAATGAGTTAGGATTTGCTCCCGCAAACACAAAACGAGAACTTTTAGCGTCGTTACTAAAAAAGTTGTATCGTCAGACTGAAAGAGTGAGGATTTGCTCCCGCAAACACAAAACAAGCAGTGTACGTGTTGTTACTGAAAAAGCTGTATCTTCAGACTGAAAGATTTAGGATTTGCTCCCGCAAACACAAAACGAGCACTGTTTGCATCGTTACTGAAAATGCTGTATCGCAAGACTGAAAGAGTGAGGATTTTCTCCCGTAACCACAAAACGAGCACTGTTTGCATCGTTACTGAAAAAACTGGTATCGTCAGACTGAAAGAGTGAGGATTTGGTCCCGCAAACACAAAACGAGCACTCTTCGCATCGTTACTGAAAAAGTGTATCGTCAAACTGAAAGAGTTAGGATTTGCTCCTGCAAACACAAAACAAGCAGTGTACGTGTTGTTACTGAAAAAGCTGTATCTTCAGACAGAAAGAGTGAGGATTTGCTCCCACAAACACAAAACGAGCACTGTTTGCATCGTTACTGAAAACGCTGTATCGCAAGACTATAAGAGTGAGGATTTTCTCCCGAAACCACAAAACGAGCACTGTTTGCATCGTTACTGAAAAAGTTGTATCGTCAGACTGAAAGAGTGAGGATTTGCTTCCGCAAAAACAAAACGAGCACTGTTCGCATTGTTACTGAAAAATTTGTATCGTCAGACTGAAAGACGGAGGATTTACTCCCGCAAACACAAAACAAGCACTCTTCGCGTCGTTACTGAAAAGCTGTATCGTCAGACAGAAAGAGTGAGGATTTGCTTCCGCAACAACAAAACGAGCACTGATTGCGTCATTTCTGAAAAAGCTATATCGTCAGACTGAATGACTGAGAATTTGGTCCCGACAAACACAAAACGAGCCCTCTTCGCATCATTACTGAAAAAGTTGTATCGTCAGACTGAAAGAGTTAGGATTTGCTCCCGCAAACACAAAACGAGAACTTTTAGCGTCGTTACTAAAAAAGTTGTATCGTCAGACTGAAAGAGTGAGTATTTGCTCCCGCAAACACAAAACAAGCAGTGTACCTGTTCTTACTGAAAAAGTTGTATCTTCAGACTGAAAGAGTGAGGATTTGCTCCCGCAAACATAAAACGAGCACTGTTTGCGTCGTTACTGAAAACGCTGTATCGTCAGACTAAAGAGTGAGGATTTGCTTCCACAAAAAAAAAAGCGAGCACTGTTCGCGTCGTTAATAAAAAAGTTTTATCGTCAGACTGAAAGAGTGAGGATTTGCTCCCACAAAACACAAAACGAGAACTTTTAGCATCGTTACTGAAAAATTGTATCTTCAGACTGAAAAAGTTAGGATTTGCTCCCGCAAACACAAAACGAGAACTTTAGCGTCATTACTAAAAAAGTTGTATCGTCAGACTGAAAGAGTGAGGATTTGCTCCCGCAAACACCAAACGAGAACTTTTAGGGTCGTTACTAAAAAAGTTGTATCTTCAGACTGAAAGAGTGAGGATTTTCTCCCACAACCACAAAACGAGCACTGTTTGCATCGTTACTGAAAAAGTTTTATCGTCAGACTGAAAGAGTGAGGATTTGCTTCCGCAAAAACAACACGAGCACTGTTCGCATCATTAATGAAAAAGTTGTATCGTCAGACTGAAAGAGTGAGGATTTGCTCCCACAAAACACAAAACGAGCACTCTTAGCGTCTATACTAAAAAAGCTGTATCGCAAGAGATAAAGACTGAGGATTTCTCCCGCAAACACAAAACGAGAACTTTTAGCGTCGTTACTAAAAAAAGTTGTATCGTCAGACTGAAAGAGTGAGGATTTGCTCCCGCAAACACAAAACAAGCAGTGTACGTGTTGTTACTGAAAAAGTTGTATCGTCAGACTGAAAGAGTGAGGATTTGCTCCCGCAAACACAAAACGAGCACTGTTTGCATCGTTACTGAAAACGCTGTATCGCAAGACTGAAAGAGTGAGGATTTTCTCCCGCAACCACAAAACGAGCACTGTTTGCATCGTTACTGAAAAAGTTGTATCGTCAGACTGAAAGAGTGAGGATTTGGTCCCGCAAACACAAAACGAGCACTCTTCGCATCGTTACTGAAAAAGTTGTATCGTCAAAACTGAAAGAGTTAGGATTTGCTCCCGAAACAAAAAACGAGAACTTTTAGCGTCGTTACTAAAAATTTGTATCGTCAGACTGAAAGAGTGGTTTTGCTCCCGCAACAAAAAACGGATTTTGCATCGTTACTGAAAAAGTTTTTTCGTCAGACTAAAAGAGTGGGTTTTGCTTCCCGCAAAAAAAACACGAGCACTGTTCGCCTTAATGAAAAAGTTGTATCGTCAGACTGAAAGAGTGAGGATTTGCTCCCACAAAACACAAACGAGCACTCTTCGGTCATACTAAAAAGCTGTATCGAAAGAGAAAAAAATGAGGATTTGGCCCGAAAACACAAACGAGCCGTTTGCATCGTTACTGAAAAATTTATTGTCAGACTGAAAAGGTGGGTTTTGTTTCCGCAAAAAAACAGACATTTTTCGCATCTTTAAAAAAAAAGTTGTATCTTCAGACTGAAAGAGTGAGGATTTGCTCCCGCAAACAAAAAAAGAGCACTTTTTGCGTCGTTACTAAAAACGCTGTATCGCAAGACTGAAAGAGTGAGGATTTCCCGAAACCAAAAAACGAGCACTGTTTGCATCTTTACTGAAAAGGGGGTATCGTCAGACTGAAGAGTGAGGATTTGCTCCCCCGCAAAAAAAACACAGCACGTTCGCATCGTAATAAAAAAAGTTGTATCGTCAGACTAAAAAGAGGAGGATTTGTTTCCCGCAAAAACAACATGAGCACTGTTCGCATCGTACTGAAAAAAGTTGTATCTTCGAGACTGAAAAGTTGGGATTTGCTCCCCAACACAAAACGAGCACGTTGCATCGTTACTAAAAACGCTGTATCGAAGACTGAAGAGTGAGGATTTTCTCCGCAACCAAAAAACAGCATTTTTTGACGTTATTTGAAAAAGGTGTATCGTCAGACTGAAAGAGTGAGGATTTGCCCGCAAAAACAACCGAGCACTGTTCGCATCGTTTAATGAAAAAGTTGTATCGCAGACTGAAAGAGTGAGGATTTGTTTTCCCGCAAAAACAAAATGAGCACTGTTGCATCTTTACTGAAAAGTTGTACTTCAAGTGAAAGAGTTGGATTTCCCCCCGCAAACACAAAACGAGATTTTTGATCGTTACTAAAAAGCTGTATCGCAAGACTGAAAGAGTGAGGATTTTTCCCGCAAAAACAAAACGAGCACTTTACATCGTTACAAAAAAGTTCATCGAAGACTGAAAGAGTGAGGATTGGTCCCTCAAAACAAAACAAGCACTGTAAGCGTAAACATTAAAAAATCTGTATTGTAAGACTAAAAGGTGGGGGATTTGCTCCCCAAAGCAAAAAACGAGCACTGTTGTGAAAAAAAACGCTGTATCGTCAAACTGAAAGAGTGAGGATTGGCCCCTAAAACACAAAACAAGCACTGAAGGTAAACATTAAAAAAGCTGTATTGTCAGACAAAAAGAGTGGGGTTTGCTCCCGAAAGCACAAACGAGCACTTTTATCGTTACTGAAAAGCTGTATCCCCAAGACTGAAAGAGTGAGGATTTTCCCGCAACCAAAAAACGAGCACTCTTTGCCATCTTTACTGAAAAAGTTGTATCGTCAGACAAAAGAGTGAGGATTTGCTCCCACAAACAAAAAACGAAACTTTTAGGTCGTTACTGAAAAAAATTTTACGTCAGACTGAAAGAGTGAGGATTTGCTCCCGCAAACACAAAACGAGAACTTTTAGCGTCGTTACTAAAAAAGTTGTATCGTCAGACTGAAAGAGTGAGGATTTGCTCCCGCAAACACAAAACAAGCAGTTACGTGTTGTTACTGAAAAAGCTGTATTCTCAGACTGAAAGAGTGAGGATTTGCTCCCGCAAAACCACAAAACGAGCACTGTTCGCATCGTTACTGAAAAATTGTATCGTCAGACTGAAAAGAGTTAGGATTTTTTCCCGCAAAAAAACAAAACGAGAACTTTTAGCGTCGTTACTAAAAAAGTTGTATCGTCAGACTGAAAGAGTGAGGATTTGCTCCCGAAAACAACAAAAACAACAGTGTACTTGTTGTTACTGAAAAAGCTGTATCTTCAGACTGAAAGAGTGAGGATTTGCTCCCGCAAACACAAAAACGAGCACTGTTTGCATCGTTACTGAAAACCGCTGTATCGCAAGACTGAAAGAGTGAGGATTTTTCTCTCGCAACCACAAAAACGAGCACTGTTTGAATCGTTACTGAAAAAGTTGTATCGTCAGACTGAAAGATTGAGGATTTGCTCCCACAAACACAAAACAAGAACTTTTAGTGTCGTTACTGAAAAAGTTGTATCGTCAGACTGAAAGAGTGAGGATTTGCTCCCGCAGACACAAAACGAGAACTTTTAGCGTCGTTACTAAAAAAGTTGTATCGTCAGACTGAAAGAGTGAGGATTTGCTCCCGCAAACACATAACAAGCAGTGTACGTGTTGTTACTGAAAAGCTGTATCGTCAGACAGAAAGAGTGAGGATTTGCTTCCGCAACAACAAAACAAGCACTGATTGCGTCATTACTGAAAAAGCTGTATCGTCAGACTGAATGAGTTAGGATTTGCTCCGCAAACACAAAACGAGAACTTTTAGCGTCGTTACTAAAAAAAGTTGTATCGTCAGACTGAAAGAGTGAGGATTTGCTCCCGCAAACACAAAAACAAGCAGTGGTACGTGTTGTTACTGAAAAAGCTGTATCTTCAGACTGAAAGATTTAGGATTTGCTCCCGCAAACACAAAACGAGCACTGTTTGCATCGTTACTGAAAAAGCTGTATCGCAAGACTGAAAGAGTGAGGATTTGCTCCCGCAAACACAAAACGAGCACTGTTCGCGTCGTTACTGAAAAAGTTGTATCGTCAGACTGAAAGAGTGAGGATTTGCTCCCTCAAACACAAAATGAGCACTGTTTGTGTCGTTAGTGAAAAAGTTGTATCGCCAGACTGAAAGAGTGAGGATTTGCTTCCGCAAATACAAAACGAACACTGTTTGTGTCGTTACTAAAAAAGCTGTATCGCAAGACTGAAAGAGTGAGGATTTGCTCCCGCAAACACAAAACGAGCACTGTTTGCGTCGTTACTGAAAAAGTTGTTTCGTCAGACTGAAAGAGTGAGGATTTGCTCCCGCGAACACCACACGAGCACTGTTTGCGTCGTTACTGAAAAAGTTGTGTCGTCAGACTGAAAGAGTGAGGATTTGCTCCCGCAAACACAAAACGAGCACTCTTCGCATCGTTACTGAAAAAGTTGTATCGTCAAACTGAAAGAGTTAGGATTTGCTCCCGCAAACACAAAACGTGCACTGTTCGCATCGTTACTGAAAAAGATGTATCGTCAGACTAAAGAGTTAGGATTTGCTCCCGCAAACACAAAACGAGAACTTTTAGCGTCGTTACTAAAAAAGTTGTATCGTCAGACTGAAAGAGTGAGAATTTGCTCCCGCTAACACAAAACGAGCACTGTTTGAATCGTTACTGAAAACGCTGTATCGCAAGACTGAAAGAGTGAGGATTTTCTCTCGCAACCACAAAACGAGCACTGTTTGAATCGTTACTGAAAAAGTTGTATCGTCAGACTGAAAGATTGAGGATTTGCTCCCACAAACACAAAACAAGAACTTTTAGTGTCGTTACTGAAAAAGTTGTATCGTCAGACTGAAAGAGTGAGGATTTGCTTCCGCAAAAACACATGAGCAACTGTTCGCATCGTTACTGAAAAAGATTGTATCTTTCAGACTGAAAGAGTGAGGATATGCTCCCGCAACACAAAACGAGCACTGTTTGCTTCGTTACTGAAACGCTGTATCGCAGACTGAAAGAGTGAGGATTTGCTCCCGCATACACAAAAAGAGCACTGTGTTGCATCGTGTTACTGAAAATTGTATCCTTCAGACTGAACAGAGTGAGGAATTTGCTCCCGCAACACAAACGAGCACTGTTGCATCGATACTGAAAAGTTGCATTGGACGAGGGGCGCAAACTGAAGACTGTGAGATTTGGTCCCTCAACACAAACAAGCACTTTAAGCGTCAACATTGAAAGAATTCTGTATTGGTAACTAAAAGAGTGAGGATTTTTCTCCCCGCAGCCCAAAACGAGCACTGTTTGTTCATCGTTAACTGAAAACTCTTGTATCGCAAGACTGAAGAGTGAGGATTTTCTCCCCAAACCACAAACGAGCACTCTTTGCATCGTTACTGAAAAACGTTGTATCGTCAGACTGAAAGAGTGAGGATTTGCTTCCCGCAAACACACATGAGCACTGTTGCGCTATCCGTTACTGAAAAGTGTATCTCATGAGTGAAAGAGTGAGGATTTGCTCCTCCCCGCAAACACAAAACGAGCACTGTTTTTTTCGGTTACTGAAAACGCTGTATCGCAAGACTGAAGAGTGAGGATTTTCTCCCCATCCACAAAGAGTCACTGTTTGCATCGTTACTGAGAAAAGCTTAATTTCAGACTGAGAGTGCGAGATTTGCTCCCCGCAAACACAAAACAGCACTGTTTGCATCGATACTGAGAAAAGTTGCATCGCAAGACTGAAAGAGTGAGGGGGAAAAAAAAAATTTGGTCCCTCAAACACAAACAGCACTGTAAGCGTCACATTGAAAAAGCTTGTATTTTAAGCTTTAAAGAGTGAGGATTTGCTCCCTCAGCACAAAACGAGCACTGTTTTGGCATCGTTACTAAACGCTGTATCTGCAAGACGGAAGAGTGAGGAATTTTTCTCCGCAACCACAAAACGAGCCTCTTTGCATCGTTACTGAAAAGTTATCGTCAGACTGAAAGAGTGAGGTTTTGCTCCACAGCAAACACAAACGAGACTTTTTAGCGTCGTTACTGAAAAAAATTGTATCGTCAGACTGAAAGAGTTAAGGATTTGCTCCCGCAAACACAAAACGAGAAACTTTTTTAGCGTCGTTATAAAAAAGTTGTATCGTCAGACTGAAAGGAGTGAGGATTTGCTTCCCGCAAACAAAAACAGCAGTGTACTGTTTGTTACTGAAAAAGTTGTATCTTCAGACTGAAAGAGTGAGGATTTGCTCCAGCAAGACACTAAAACAAGCACTCTGTCGCAGTTATTACTGAAAAGCTGTATCGTCAGACAGAAAGGGGAGGATTTGCTTCCACGCAAAACAAACGAGCACTCTAGCGCTTTACTGAAAAGTTGTATCGTCAGAGACAAAGAGTGAGGATTTTGCTCCCACAAACACAAAACGAGCACTCTTAAGCGTCTTACTAAAAATTTGTATCGTCCAGACTGAAAGAGTGGAGGATCGGGCTCCCGCAAACACAAAACGACACTGTTTTGCATCGTTCTAGAAAAAGTTTTATCGTCAGACTGAAAGAGTGAGGATTTGCTTCTGCAAACAACATGAGCACTGTTCGCATCGTTACTGAAAAGTTTTAATCTTCAGACTGAAAGAGTGAGGATTTTCTCCCGCAACCCAAAACGAGCACTGTTTGCAATCGTTACTGAGGGGGGAAAAGTATGTATCGTCAGACTGAAAGAGTGAGGATTTGTTTCTCGCAAAAACCACCACGAGCACTGGTTGTGCATCGTTACTGAAAAAGTTGTATCTTGCAGACTGAAAGATTGAGGATTTGCTCCGCAAACACAAAACGAGCACTGTTTGCATCGATACTGAAAAATTGCATCGCAAGACTGAAAGACTGAGGATTTGGTCCCTCAAACACAAAACAAGCACTGTAAGCGTCAACATTGAAAAAGCTGTATTCGCAAGACTGAAAGAGTGAGGATTTTCTCCCGCAACCACAAAAACGAGCACTCTTGCATCGTTACTAAAAAGTTGTATCGTCAGACTGAAAGAGTGAGGATTTGCTCCCCACAAACCAAACGAGAACTTTTACGGTGAGTACTGAAAAAGATTGTATCGTCAGACTGAAAGAGTTAGGATTTGCTCCCGCAACACCAAAACCGAGAACTTTTAGCGTCGTTACTAAAAAAAAGTCTGTATCGTCAGACTGAAAGAGTGAGGATTTGCTCCGCACACACAAACAAGCAGTGTACCCTGTTGTACTGAAAAAGTTATATCTTCAGACTGAAAGAGTTAGGATTTGGCTCCCGCAAACACAAAATCAGCACTTTCGCGTTATTACTGAAAAGCTGTAGTATCGTCAGACAGAAAGAGTGAGGATTTGCTTCCGCAAACCAAAACGAGCACTCTTAGCGTCTTTACTGAAAAAGTGTATTGTCAGACAAAAGAGTGAGGATTTGCTCCCACAAACACAAAACGAGCACTCTTAGCGTTATAACTAAAAGTTGTATCGTCAGACTGAAAGAGTGAGGATTCGGTCCCCGCAACACAAACGAGCACTCTTAGCCGTCGTTACTGGAAAAAATTGTATCGTCAGACTGAAAGAGTTAGGATTTGCTCCCCAACACAAAACGAGAACTTTTAGCGTCGTTACTAAAAAGTTGTATCGTCAGACTGAAAGAGTGAGGATTGCTCCCGCAAACACAAAACAAGCAGTGTTCCTGTTTTTACTGAAAAGGTTTATCTCTTCAGACCTGAAAGAGTGATTTGCTCCCGCAAACACAAAACAAGCACTCCGTCGCGTTATTACTAGAAAATCTGTATCGTCAGACTGAAAGAGTGAGGATTTGCTTCCGCAAAACAAAACGAGCACTCTTAGCGTCTTTACTGAAAAGTTGTATCGTCGAACCAAAGAGTGAGGATTTGCTCCCACAAACACAAACGAGCACTCTTGAGCCGTCTATACTAAAAGTTGTATCGTCAGACTGAAAGAGTGAGATGAAAAAAGAAAGTAACCGCAAACAACAACGAGCACTCTTAGCGTCCGTTACAAAGCTGTATCGCAGGATAATGACTGAGGATTGGTCCCGCAACACAAAACGAGCACTGTTTTGCATCGTTACTGAAAAAGTTGTATCGTCAGACTGAAAAATGAGGATTTACTCCCACAAACACAAAACGAGCACTGTTAGCATCAATTGAACAAGCTGTATCGTAAACCTGAAAGAGTGAGGATTTCTTCCAGCAAACACAAAACATGCACTGTTGGAGTCGTTACAGAAAAAGCAGTATCGCAACACTGAAAGAGATGTTATTGAAAAGCTATAAAGCAAGACTGAAAGAGTGAGGATTTGATCCCGAAAACACAAATTGTGCTTTCACTCTTGCACTAAAGCTTTTCCGTACCGATGCGAATAGTCCTCTGTCTTTCAGTCTTGCGATACGGCTTTTTCAACACTGATGCTAACAGTGCTGGTTCGGTGTTTGAGGGAGCATGTCCTCGCTCCTTCAGTCTTGCGATACAGCTGTTCAGTACCGATATAAACAGTGCTCGATCTCTGAGTATGTCCTCGCTCTTTCAGTCTTGCGATACATCTTTTCAGTACCGATGCGAACAGTGCTCATTCTGTGTTCTTAGGAGCAAATCCTCGCTCTTTTCGTCTTGCAATACAGCTTTTTTAGTAACGACGCTAACAGTGCTCTTTCTGTGTTCGTGGGAGCAAATCTTTTCTCTTTCAGTCATGCGATACAGCTTTTTAAATGTCAATGCTAACAGTGCTCGTTCTTTGTTCGTGGGAACAAGTCTTCTCTCTTTCAGTCTTGCGATAGAGCTTTTTCAATTCTGATGTTAACAGTGCTCGTTCAGTGTTCCTCAGGAGCAAATCCTCTCTCTTTTAGACTTGCGATACAGCTTTTCAAAGTCGATACTAAAACTGCTAGTTCTGTGTTCACGAGAGCATATCCTCGCTCTTTCAGTCTTGCGATACAGCTCTTCAGTACCGATGCGAACAGTGCTCGTTCTCTGTGTGTCCTAGCTGTTTCAGTCTTGAGATTCAGCTTTTTCGATACCGTTACGAACAATGCTCGTTATGTGGTTTCACGAGAGCATGTTCCTTCGCTCCTTTCAGTCTTGCTCCAATAAATCTTTTTTCAGTACCGATGCGAACAGTCGCCCTTCGTCTCTGTTCTTGAGGGGCAATCCCTCTGTCTTTCAGTCTTGCGATACGGGGGCTTTTTTCACGACTGTGCTAACAGTGCTAGTTTCTCTTGTGTTCGAGTAGCATGTCCCCTCGCTGATTTCAGTCCTTGTGATTACAGCTTTTGTGATACCGCTGCTAACAATGCTCAGGTATGTGTCCCGAGGAGCATATCCTCGCTCTTATCGTCTTGGCGATACAGCTTTTCAGTACGATGACACAGTGCCTTTATTTCTGATATGTCCTCGCTCTTCGTCTCGCAATATAAGCCTTTCAGTCGATGTCAAAACATGCGCGTTCTTTTTTCTTAGGAGCAAATCCTTGCTGTTTCATCTTGCATACGCTTTCGTACCGAGTGCAACAGTGCTCGTTTCTCGTCTTCTTAGCGCAATCCTCTGTCTTTATCTTGCGATATGGATTTTTTCAACACTGCTACAGTGGCTGAGTTCTTGGTTCGGGGGTCATGTCCTGACCTTTCAGTCGTGCGTATTGCTTTTCGTAATCCGCACTTAAAACCTACTCCATTATGTGTCCACAAGAGCATATCCATCGCTCCTTAGTTGTTGCGATCTACGCTTTTCAGTCCCGTGCGAACATCCCTCGATCTCTGGTATGTCCTCACTGATATCGTCTTGGCGATACAGCTTTTTGAGGGGGGGGGGTACCGTTGCGACATGTCGTCCCATGTGTTCACGAGAGCATGTCCTTGCTCTTTCAGTCTTGCAATAAAGCTTTTCAGTACCGATGCGAACAGTGCTCGTTCTGTTTTCTTAGGAGCAAATCCTTGCTGTTTCAATCTTGCAATACAGCTTTTCAGTACCGATGCGAACAGTGCTCATTCTCTCTTCTTAGGCGCAAATCCTCTGTCTTTCAATCTTGCGATATGGATTTTTCAACACTGATGCTAACAGTGCTAGTTCTGTGTTCGAGGGAGCATGTCCTGGCCCTTTCAGTCGTGCGATATTGCTTTTGTAATACCGCACCTAACAGTACTCATTATGTGTCCACGAGAGCATATCCACGCTCCTTCAGTGTTGCGATACAGCTGTTCAGTACCGATATGAACAGCGCTCGATCTCTGAGTATGTCCTTGCTCTTTCAGTCTTGCAATGCAGCTTTTCAGTACCGATGCGAACAGTGCTCGTTCTGTGTTCTTAGGAGCAAATCCTCGCTCTTTCAGTCTTGCGATACAGCTTTTTTAGTAACGATGCTAACAGTGCTCTTTCTGTGTTCGTGGGGGCAAATCTTTTCTCCTTCAGTCGTGCGATAAAGCTTTTTTGATACCGCTGCTAACAGTGCTCGTTCTTTGTTCACGAGAGCTTATCCTCGCTCTTTCATTCTTGCGACAAAGCTTTTCAGTCCCGATGCGAACAGTGCTCGTTCTCTGAGTATGTCCTTGCTCTTTCAGTTTTGCGATACAGCTTTTTCGATACTGTTGCGAAAAATGCTCGTTATATTTTCATGAGAGCATGTCCTCGCTCTTTCAGTCTTGCAATAAAGCTTTTCAGTACCGATGCGAACAGTGCTCGTTCTGTGTTCTTAGGAGCAAATCCTCTGTCTTTCAGTCTTGCAATACGGCTTTTTCAACACTGATGCTAACAATGCTAGTTCTGTGTTCGAGGGAGCATGTCCTCGCTCCTTCAGTCTTGCGATACAGCTGTTCAGTACCGATATGAACAGTGCTCGATCTCTGAGTATGTCCTCGCTCTCTTGCGATACGGCTTTTTCAACACTGATGCTAACAATTCTAGTTATTTGTTCAATGGAGCCTGTCCTCGCTCTTTCAGTCGTGCGATACAGTTTTTTTGATACCGCTGCTAACAGTGCTCGTTATGTTTTCACGAGAGCGTATCCTCGCTCTTTCAGTCTTGCGATACAGCTGTTCAGTACCGATGCAAACAGTGCTCGATCTCTGAGTATGTCCTCGCTCTTTCAGTCTTGCGATACAGCTTTTTCGATACCGTTGCGAACAATGCTCGTTCTGTTTTCTTAGGATGAAATCCTCGCTCTTTCAGTGTTGCGATACAGCTTTTTCAATATCGATGCCATCAGTGATCGTTCTGTGTTCTTAGGAGCAAATCCTCGCTCTTTCGGTCTTGCGATACAGCTTTTTCAACACTGATCCTAACACTGCTAGGTCTGTGTTTGAGGGAGTATGTCCTCGCTCTTTCAGTCATGCAACAGTTTTTTTCGAAACCGTTGCGAACATGCTCTTTCTGTTTTTTTGGATGAAATCCTCGCTCTTTCAGGTTGCGATACAGCTTTTTAAAATCGATCCCATCATGATCTTTTCTGTGTTCTTAGGAGAAAATCCCTTTTTTTCATTTGAAAAAAAGTTTTCGTACCGATGCGAACAGTGCTCGTTCTGTTATTAGGAGCAAATCCCCACTCTTTCAGTCTTGCGATACAGCTTTTTTATAACGACGCTAACAGTGCTCTTTCTGTGGTCGTGGGAGCAAATCTTCTCTCTTTCAGTCATGCGATACAGCATTTTAAATGTCACTGCTAACAGTGCTCGTTCTTTGTTTGTGGGAACAAATCTTCTCTCTTTCAGTCTTGCGATACAGCTTTTCAATATCGATACTAACACTGCTAGTTCGTTTTCAAAGGCATACCCTCGCCTTTAGTCTTCGATACAGCTTTTTCATACCGATGTGAACAGGCTCGATCTTTTTTCTTGGGAAAAAATCCTCCTCCCTTTCACTTCATACAGCTTTTTAAATATCGACCCCTCCTGCTCGTTCTGGTTTTTTCTTGGGAGAAAATGCTCGCTCTTTCGTTTTGCATACCTTTTTCAACACTGATGCAAACCCTGCAGTCTGTGTTCACAAGAGCAACCCTCCTTTTTGTGTTCGATACGTTTTTTAAAATTGTAAAAGCTAACAGAAATCATTCTTTGTTCTTGGGAAAAAATTTTCTGTCTTTCATCTTGCAATAAAGCTTTTAGTACGTGCGCGTGCCGTTCTTTTCTTAGTAGCAAATCCTCGCTCTTTCAGTTTTTCGTACAGTTTTTTTAGAAAAGCGCTAACGTTCTCTTTTGTTCGTGGGAGAAAATTTTTTCTTTTCAGTCGTGCGAACAGCTTTTTAAAATGCAATGCTAACAGTGTCGTTTTTTGTTTGGGGGAAACAAATCCTCTCCTTTCATCTTGCAACACTTTTTCAAGCAATACTAACACTGCAGTTCTGTGTCAAGAGAGCATATCCCGCTTTTTCAGTTTTGTGATACATTTTTTCATCCCAAATCCCAAACAGTGCTCGATCCCCAAAGTATATCCTCGCGTTTCAGTTTTGCGTTTTTCAGCTTTTTCGTACCTTTGAAAAACAATGCTATTCTGTTTTTCGAGGGAGAAAATGCCCTCGCTCTTTCAGTTTCGTCCCGATACACCCTTTTTTTGAAAACCGGGGAAAACCCAATGCCTTTTATTTGTTCACAAAAACCCCATGTCCTTGCTCTTTCGGGTCGTGCGTTTTAAAGCTTTTTAAATGTCAATGCAAAACAGTGCTCGTTCTTTTTTCCGGGGAACAAATCTTCTCTCTTTAGCCCTTGCGATAAAAGCTTTTTTCAATTCTGTTTCCCTAACGTGTCGCTCAGTTTCCTGGGACCCAAAATCCCCCTCTCTTTTCAGCCCTTGCAATCCAGCTTTTAAAAGACGAAAGTAACACGCTAGTTCTGTGTTCCCCGAGGCAATCCTCCCTGTTTCATTTCCTGCGATACAACTTTTTCAGTAACAACTTTTAAAAAGTTCTCTTTTTGGGGGTTTGGGCGGGAGCAAACCCCTCATTTTTTTCAGTCGGGTGATAAAAGCTTTTTCAAACGATGCTAAAAATGTAGTGCTTTTTTCCCGAGGGGGGGCCAAAATCCTCTTTGTTTCAGTCTTGGGTTTACGGTTTTTTTAAAACACTGATGTTTAAACATGCTATTTTTCCTGTTTTTTCGAGGGAGCTTGCCCTCCCCTCTTTCATTTGGTGCGAAAATTTTTTTTTGTAATACCGCGGCAAACAGTGCTCATTATGGGGTCCCCCAAAGCATATCCTCGCCCCTTTCCCAGTTTTGTGATACGGGCTGTTAGTACCAAATATGCCGCGCTCGTTTTCTCTGAGACGCCCTCTTTCCCTTTCAGTTTTCAATAAAGCTTATCAGTCCCGGGTTTTCCCCGAAAAGTGCCGTTCGGGTGTTTTTAGGAAAAAATCCTCGCTTTTTTCGGGTTTGCGATACACCCTTTTTAGTAACGTTTGCTAACGTGCTTTTTCTGTTTTTGGGGGGGGCAAATTTTTTTTCCCCTTTTCAGTCGTGCCGATAAAGTTTTTTTGAAAACGCTGCAAACCCCCCCAGGCCCCGTTTTTGTTCCAGAGCCCAATTTTCCTGCTCTTTTATTCTTGCATAAAGCTTTTCAGTCCCGAGGGAAAAACAGGGGCTCTTCTCTGAGAAAGCCCCCTTCCCTCTTTCATTTTTGGGCCGTACAGTTTTTTTCCGATCCCGTTCAAAAAATGCTGTTATTTTTCCATGAGAGAAATGTCCTCGCTTTTTCCGCCCCTTGCAAAAAAGTTTTTCCCAGAAACCGATGCAAACAGTGCTCGCCTTTGTTTTTTAGGAGAAAATCCTCTGTTTTTTTCAGTTACCCGATACGGCTTTTTCAAACTGAAGGCTAAAAATTTGCTATTTCCTGTTTTTCAAAGGGGAGCATTGTCCTCGCTTCCTTTCAGCCCCTTGCGATACACCCTGTTCAGTACCGATTTGAAAAAAGTGTTTGATCTCGAGTATGCCCTCGTCCTTGCGATACGGCTTTTTTCAACACTGAGGGCCTAAAAATGCTTTTTGGGGTTTTTCACGAGGAGCGTTACCTGCTTTTCATTTTTTTCCCGATCCCAGTTTTTTTAAAATACCCCCCCCCCCCGGATGCCTTTCAGTGTCGTTCTGTTTTTTTTTAGGAGCAAATCCCGCTTTTTTTCAATTTCAATAAAAGCTTTTTAACACGGACCCAACCTGCTAGGTCTGTGTTCGAGGGAGTATGTCCTCGCTCTTTCAGTGGGCGATACGTTTTTTTTGATACCCCCTGCAAACAGTGCTCGTTATTTTCATGAGAGGATTTTTTTTTCCTCCCCCTTTTCAGTCTTGCGATAAGCTTTTTCAGTCCCGGGTTCGAACTGTGCTCGATCTCTGGGGGTTATGTCCTCGCCCCTTTCAGTTTTTGCGATACGGGCTTTTTTATTTAACGACGCTAACATTCCCTCATTCGGGGTTCCCGTGGGAGCAAACCCTTTTCTCTGTCAGTTTTTGCGTTTAAGCTTTTTTTAAATGCCCGAGGCTAACAGTGTTTCGTCCCTTTGTTAGCGGGAGCATTTTCCTTTAAACCCCTTCAAGTCTTGCGTTTCCCGTTTTTTCCAAACCGTTTGCGAACAGTGCTCGTTCGTTTTCGTGAGGACAGTCCTCGCTCTTTAAAGTCTTCCGTAAAGTTTTTTCACTACCGTTTTCAAAAAGGGCCCTTATTTTGGGTCCCTGGGGATCATATCCCCCGCTGTTTTAGTTTGCCACGCACAAAGCCCAAAAAAGTCATATGGGGACAGTCCACAAAAGAAAAAGGGAAGCTTTTAAAATTTAAAAAGAATATAAGAAAGGCAAAAAAATTTGGGAAAGAGCAAAATTTGGGGGGGACGTGGGGGGGAAAAGGGAAAGGTTTAAGGGGGGGGGGCTCCCAGTGCCCCTAGTGGGTCAAAGGAGAAAAGAGCCCCCGGTTCTAAATGGGGGAACCAGTCCATACTGGTTCTCCCACTTACGCAGGGTTTGGATTTAACCTCATTGATGTCTATTTGCATCAGTGTCAATGAACTCACCCCCCATTTTATTAGGTAACCTTTTTAATCCCGGTTTTGGACCGGCTTAATTTTTTTAATATGGGTACTGCAAACATTCCCAGAGAGTGGTCCATTTTGACATATAGCACACACGATGCTGCAGTTTTTCTGGCTTCCTCCATGAGCAAATCTCTTATTCCACCAAACCCCAAAAGGGTGCTCATTAAATTGAGATTGGTTACTATGGAGGCCATTTGAGTAAGTGAATCATTGTCATGTTCAAAAAACCAGTCTAATGATTCTTGCTTTATGGCGGTAGTAAACATAAAAGAAACCATAAAGATGGGTACACTGTGGTCAAAAAGGGGACGGACATGGTCTGCAAAAATATCAGGTAGGGGGGATTGACACGATGTTTAATTGATAAAAGGGGGCCCAAAAGTGTCCCAAAAAATTTCCCCCCACCATTCACCACCGGGCAAAACCTTTATAAAAGGCGGGATGGATCCATGTTTTGATTTTTGTTTTTTGCCAAATTCTACCCTACATCTGAATGTCGCAGAGAAATCGAGACCATCAGCCAGGCAACATTTTTCCAATCCTTTATTTTCCAATTTTGGTGACCTGTGCAAATTGTAGCCTTAGTTTTCCGTTCTTAGCTGACAAGAGGGAACCCGGTGGGGTTTTCTGCTGCTGTAGCCCATCCACCTCAAGGTTGATTTTTGTGCGTTTAGAGATGCTCTTTCAGGCCTGGTTTTGCCGAGTGGTTTTTTTGGGTTTACTGTCGCTGTTCTATCAGCTCAACCAGTCTGCCCTTTCTCCCTGACCTCTCCCATCAAAAAGGGCATTTGCACCCGCAAAACTGCCGTCACTGGATATTTTCCTTTTTCAAAACATTCCCTGAAACCCCTGAAGATGGTTATATGTGAAAATCCCAGAATCAGCAGTTTCTGAATATCAGACCAGCCCGTTGGCACCAACAACCACCCATTTTCCAAAGTCAATTAAATACCTTTCTTCCCCTTTTTGATGTTTGGGTTTTTTAAAAGCAGCAACGTCCTGACCCTGTCTACTGCCTAAATGATTGGCATTTTTTTTTGGCATTTGTTTTGGCTGTTAGAAAATTTGTGTTAACGGGGTTGGAAAAGTGTACCTATTAAGGGGCCCGGTGAGTTATAAGGGCTATGAACTAGGGGGGAGCCTCTGAGCATGAAAACTAACTCCCAGCCAAACAGTTTTGCCCAATTTACAAAAATTTCGAAAAAAAAAAAAAAAAAAAAAAAGAAAAAAAAAAAAAAAAAAAAAAGGGGGGGAAAAAAAAAAAAAAAAAAAAAAAAAAAAAAAAACCAAAAAAAAAAAAAAAAAAAAAAAAAAAAAAAAAAAACCCCCCAAAACACCTGGGTTAAGCCTAATGTGCAATTCCTTTTTTTTCTTTTTTTTTACCCCTCCACTAGATCTGGGTTGGGCAGGGTGGGCATAGGTAAAATATTAAGAATCACCACCCATTGCATGCAATATTGATTGAAAAGTTTTTTTGCTAAACTGTTTTAAATTGCCGTGAAGTGTTGCTGAATACGGAGTGTGGACCTTCACAAGGTGCAAGTGTACATGTAAATTGGAATTTTTCACTTAATTTTTTAAATATGTAATTTGAGTCAGTTTGGAGTAAGTATTTTATTAAGCTATTGTGATAACACAATTTTTTAATTTAAAAAATGCTCAATTACAAAAAAAAAATAAAAAATGGAATTCACACTGAGTAAATTCTGAAATGTTTTTCAACTTAACTATGTTTTTTTAGGAAGTGTCTAATTAAAAAATATGGCGCGTCCATCACGTTTATCTGACTTTTGGGAGATGGGAAAGGGGGTGCGGCAGGTAGAGAGAGAGCATTTTTTCGCCTTTTCGCATATTTGGGTTTTTTTTGGTCGGCTTGCTTTTTTAAGGTGGTAAGAACCCAATTTTTACATACTGAATGATAAAATTTTAGCTAACGCTAAAAAGTCTCCAAATTAACCGAGCCTCCTGTTTTATGTAGCTTAGCTTCCTGGCGTTGTCGGGGATGTGCCCTGGTACACTTCACTTGACTGTTTAGGATTAGGTAACTAAGATATTTTTTTTTGTCTTGCTGAACATAACTCTCGCCACAGCAATTTATTGGTAATGACATTTTCTATTAAAAAAGGTCCATGCGGTGCTTTTTTGTAATGGCTTTTGTACAAAAAAAAAAATAAATAAACAAGACAGGGCAGGTTCTAGCATAGGGGTTTGTTAAATTTTGTGAAAAAAAAGGGCTAAAGGGTGCGTTTTCCCGCTGCGTTGCCGCTGTGTCACCTCAAAGTGAACTATCTTGAACTTTGACGCGGCTTGCGCGGGACCTCGCAACACAGTGCATTTTGCTTTGTGCTTGTGCTTGCCCCATTACAGCGCGAAACTCCCCTTTGCGCATTTAAACCCATTAAAAAAAGGGGTTAAAGGCCTAGCGGCCATTTGTCATTTACCCATGGGGAGGGCAGTTAAAATGAACGTATGTTTTGTGGAAAACTTGTATGGTGAACTTTTTTAAAACCCCCCTTTATCTTTGTTTGCCTTCATAAGTTTGGTATTTGTATACTACATGCTTTGCGCAAGGGATTTAGTTTAAGTAGTCTTGTAACCTTTTTGGCCAGACCCCTAGGTAGGCCCTATCAACAACCTTTGCTGATTTTTTTTTTACTGCACCATAGCCCCAATTTCCGTTTTTTCATGGTTGAGGGTATTTTTATCCATTTTTGTCAAAAGGACCTATTTTTTTCAATCTGAAACCTTTGTGTAGTGGCGCGCACCGCAAAAAAGTAACCTTTTTAATTGAATGTTCAAATTGCTTAATTGCACTGTGTAATTTTGCTTTTTTGCAAGGGGTGCATTTAAATAATTCATTTCAAGTGTGAGATGCCCTGATCCTTTATTTAGAGAGCTTTTTATTGATATACCTAAAGCTAAAAAGATGTAAAAATATTACATTCTATTTGGATCACATGGTAATACAATAGACAATTATTGGCATTAGCCACATTACGAAGAAATATACTATTGTTTCCTTTATATTTTAGCTTCTTGTGACTGGTCTTTCTGGGAAAAGGAAGCGGGGAGGGATGTTTTTTTTTATTGTCACAATTTTGGCATCTCTTTTGGGAAGACAGCCAAAGACATGCCCGTTAGGTTAAATTGGTCACTTAAAAATTTCATTTGGTGTGTGAATGAGTTTTTTTGGCATGGCTTTAAAAAACAGGAAACCCTTATTGTCCTTTTAACCAGGGCTTTTTAGTTACGTGTTTATTCAGCTTTACTTTACATAAAATTTGTGTCCATTCAAATTCAGTTTAAAAATTTAAGTCAGACTTGTTGTTCAGGGAATCAGAAGTTCAGGAAATTGCTGTTGATCCAAAATTGGATCCTATTTAAAAACAAATATTGATGAGCAGTGTCAGGATAATTTCTGACAAGGGAAACGACAGGCCCCTGAAGCCACTGTCAAAAAAAAATTTGAGCAAAGACTTGCATCTTTACTTCTGCGTATGCAGGTAGTCTTGCATGTTTCCCAGCCCTGCCACTCAAGAGATAATTAATGAACTGCTGGAAATAGGAACTTTGATTGATGATTTAAACAGCCATACAGTGAGAAAGATACTTACAGAAAACACTGTAACATTGACGAAGAAACCGTTTGTCTTTTCCTAAATTCTTTGCAAGGCCTAAAAACCTCTTTCCTCCATTTCAGAAGTGGGTGTTTAGGATCTCCCAAAAAAAAAGACTGTCCTATTTTAAACAAATTTTCTGTGTCATTGAGCCAGCAGAAATATATTTTGGATTTGCATTCTAAAAACATTGTTTATGTCCCCAATTCTTACAAACTCTTGCAAGCATTGTTGAATAGAACAGATATTGTTGAAAGACTTGTAGCACCTAGTACTGACCCCAAACCTGGACATTATACCAGTGTGTTTGATGGTTCCTATTTTAAAGGAAACCCACTGCTTTCTGCAGAGGAGCAATGCATTTCCTTAGCACTATACATTGATGATTTTGAGGTCTGTAATCCGCTAGGAAACTAAAGGAAAAAACTAACTATGTGCAATATACTGGGTAATTGCAAATTTACCTGTTGAATTCAGGCCATCAATGTCAAACATTTATCTTGCTCTTTTGTGTCGAAGTGTAGATGTTAAAACATTTGGTTACAAAGGCATTTTAGAACCACTGTTGAGAGATCTCCAACTACTTGAAACACAAGGTTTTTATGTGTCCAAATTGGGAGCTAGCATCAAGGGTACAGTGGTGTTTGGGTCTTCTGACAATTTAGGAGCACATTCATTGGCAGGTTTTCATGAGTCATTTAATGCTGATAAATTCTGTTGTTTTCGCACAGCCAGTCATACTGATGTACAGCGTTATTCTGTACAAAGTGGTATATTTCCACCAAGAACAAAACAGTCACATGACGACAGTGTTGTCAAGCTTATGCCAAATGAGAACTTGAAAAGTGTTGATGGAGTGAAAAGTGATTGTGTTCTTAACAAACTGACATACTTTCATTGCATAACTAGATTTCCCCCAGACCCTTTGCATGACCTTTTAGAAGGCATTGTGCCTTTTGAGCTTTGTTTGTGTTTGCAAAAACTCATTAGACATGAGTGCAGTCCACACATGGACTTCCTGATTTTTGTAAAATTGTTCATGTGTTGCTGGCGTTTCTTTCACAGCCCTATTCTTGGACTCCTGGATCAGTGCTTCTTTGTTCTCTTTTTTGTCTTTTGCTCTGTTCTCTCTAACCCCCAGTCGGTCGTGGGCAGATGGCCGCTCACCACTGAGCCTGGTTCTGCTAGAGGTTTCTTCCTGTTAAAAGGGAGTTTTTCCTCTCCACCCACTGTGCTACATGCATGCTCAGTATGAGGGGTTGCTGCAAAGTCAACGCCAGTGATTTCACTGTCTCTACATGCTCATCCAGGAGGAGTGGAATGCTGCCAAGTCACTGACTGGATGCAATCTGTTGGGTTTTTTTCCTTTTTGTAAAAACTTTTTATCCATATTGAATAAATAACAGAATCTGACTGCCCCTGTTCAGTGATTTGGATTAATTGTAAGGGATGTACCTGACTTTTGTGAAGTGCCTTAGACGACATGTGTTGTGAATTGGCGCTATATAAATAAACTGAATTGAATTGAATTGAATTGAATTAGAAAGAAGTACTTCACCTTACAATTTTTGAATAGTGTCATACAGCGATTTCCCTACAAATGTTCTGACAGAATAAACCATCCACAAAAGCTGTCTGAAAAAAATCATGGTTAGTCAAACTATTGGAGGGAATGGACATGAGAATTGGACATTCTTGAGACTGTTACCCATATTCATTGCTGTCTTTGTACCTGAGAACAACAATGCATGGTGTTTAGTTCTTGAACTTAAAGACGTTGAACTGTTGGCATCCTCTAGCTTCACAGAGGAAAGCTTGTGTTACCTGGATGCTAAAATAAGGGGACACAGGAACCTCCTACAGACAGTGTTTCCAGAAGTGAACCTCAAACCTAAACACCACTTCTTGGAACATTATCCCGGCCTAATTCGCTGCTTTGGGCCATTGGTACAATTTTGGACAATAAGGTTCGAAGCTAAACATAGCTTTTTTAAGAAAGTGGTCCATGAGGTAAATAACATCAAGAATATTCTTCTGACTCTGTCTGCAAGTCACTGACTGGATGCAATCTGCTGGGTTTCCTTAGATAGAAAAACTTTTTATCTAATTTGAATAAATAACAGAATCTGACTGCACTGTTCAATGATTAAGATTAATTGGAATGTATGTACCTGACTTTTGTGAAGTGCCTTGAGACGACATGTGTTGTGAATTGGCACTATATAAATAAACTGAATTGAATTGAATCAGTGAGACACCAACTTATGTTGGCATACTACCTTGATTCGCCCATTCTCTTTAAACCAACAGTGGAACTTAAAGGATCATCAGATCCTTTAAGTTCCACTGTGGACATGCTTTCTTCTTCTGTAAAGCGAGTGATTCAAAAGCAATTTCAAGCTGTCAGAAGTATTTCATTGTCATCAACTGCATACATACATGGTACAAAGTACACCAGTGACATGTTTGTCTCATTTGGAGAGACACATGGACTTCCTGATTTTTGTAAAATTGTTCATGTGTTGCTGGCGTTTCTTTCACAGCCCTATTCTTGGACCACCTGAGGTGCTACAAACTCAGCAGACAAGACCCTGTAGAACTCAACGTAGCTGAACCAGACGAGCTCAACCACTACTCTCCACTGGCAGCGTACACTGTGCGGGGAAGATTTCTAATCTCACCAAAGGCCTTTCTGATACATACATAAGGTATTTTGTAACAAGTTTATGTACAAGATAATAAGCACTACTATTGTCACAGGTATACAAAGACATCAGAAAAATCTTTTTGGGAGTAATATATATCAATTTATTTTTAATACAATTCATTCACATACAACATTTGACAAATCATTAAATATTTTTGGCTGCTCCTCAGCTACACTATCAAAACCTTGTTAGAAAACATTTACACGATTTTAGTGATTTACATTGTTTTAGCCCTGTAATAATTAATGGGAAAAAACTGATCTGTCAGTTATTGTCATAAAAAATAATTTTGAGCATTAATTTACAAGCACATTTATAGCATCATGTACATACAAAATGGATATGGAGCTATGTAATCTAACTAGCATGTCAGACCTTCCTCAAGATAAAGCAACACTGAAAGTGCACTCCAATTTAGAAAGCTACCACACAGACTCTACCCTAGACACAGCAAGCCTCTCATCACCCTGTGAAGAGTCTCCCAGTACAAGTCAAACTCATCAGTTGCCCCTTCCTTTCCCTATCCCTGCCTTTGCCTATGAGGTGGAATTAAGATTAAGAGCAGCCAATGAGTCCTTTAACAATAATGGCAATGTATATGAACCACCAAAGAAAATGAAAAGTGATATCCTAGATAAGTTCGCTCAAGTAGTTTTTGCCTACACCCCATGTCCAACTCGGGAGGAGATTGAGGCTGTGGCTCAAGCACTTGTAATCAAGCATCCTTGTCTGAAAGATCCAGGATCAGTTTGGATGGTACAGCTGGAAAGTTAGTTTAAAGTTCAAAGTTCAGAACTTCAGACAGAAGCTTCGTCAAGCTGGGTGCCCTGAGCTTTCAGTAAATAAGCGTTCCACTAGACCATTAAAGTCAAAAAGAATCAAACGAGCCCAGAAATCAGAGGCAAATTTCTTGCCAGGATTTCCAGATGGGAAAAGTGAGAATGATCTTGAAGTGGAAAGAGCCACCTTGGTCAGTGAAATGAAGAAAAGAAAAATTGACTGGAAGGTAGTTGACAAAACGATGGAAAATACTTACTCTTTGCGGAGGAAGGAGATCGTAAAAGATGAGCCACTGGTCGCACAAGTTCAAGAAAGGTGGCCTGCCTTGTTCTTCGTACCTCAGGTGTGTTGAATGGGTTGCACAGTATTGTTGAAAGAATTGTTTAAAATTGCGCTTTGATGAGTTTTCTTTTTTGTGCCTTAACCCCCATCCTTTTATACAGATTGAATCAGAATTTGCTTGCCTCACATCAGTAAACCTGAAGGAAGTCTTCTTCTCTGGGCTTGACCAGTACCTGGACAGGTTCCAGTGGATTGCCAGAACTAACCAAGCTTACAAGAGCTCTTGAGGCAAGTACACCCTAAGATATGAAGATTTTTCTGACGGGGAAATTATAATTTTATTAACTTGAGAAATGTTTGTACTTTTTGTTCTGTTTTTTAGAACTCTACTCACACAATAAGAACCATTCTTCTGTTAGGCCTTTCTCATTTCCGCAGAGATGATGCCCTGGCCAAGACTGTGGAGGTAGGTAAATCTCTACTGTCTGGCATTTTCATATTATACACACATATAGTCATGGAAAAGTGATAAGACCCCCCTTGTTTTTTTCAGTTTCTTGTTCATTTTAATGCCGGTACAACTAAAGGTATATCACGTGAAGATTACAATTCCCGGGGTTCTGTATACCCCCGTATACAAATAGGCTTAAAAATGTCAAATAGGAAAGTAGTATGGAATCAACTGGAATCAAGGGCGGTCTAATCATTTTCTCAAATAGGAGTTGTCTGCTATCGCCATGTCACGGGTGACAGCTTTGGTTGGGGTTTTTAATGTATACTTCCAGTAAGAGTAACCTCTGCTTTCCGCCAGTGCCTAACAAGTTTCTCATTCACTCCAAACTTTCTTTCTGCTGCTCGATTACCTTCTTCTTGGGATTTTTTGGCGGGTGGCATCGAACTTTAAGATGCATTATCGCCATCTACTGGATGGACCAAAGTATCTAGCTTACTTAAGTTATATTCTTTTTGCTCGATTACAGTTTTCTGCTGCATATTTTACTACCTGCCGTTTGTAATCTGCAGAATATTATTTTCTCTTTGGGGGCATTTTGTTCAGTCTCTCTCTGTTGTCTTTAAATTAATGTTTTGGTTAATTTTTCAGTGGTACAGGAGCAGCATATACCATACCGGTAGTTGTCCCCCACTTATCCCTCTGTTCCAGTGGATGCGAAAGCGTTCACAGCAACTCCAGTCAGTCAGAGCTGTTCCACCTGGTGCACCGCAGTGCGTTGCTGAAGCATACCAGATGCGCCTGGCACTCGCCGCTTATCTAAAATACACAGCTGTTCTATTTTTGCCGCTTGCCACACCAACTCCACGTCAATCTAGAGCACAGCGGACCTTTCAGGCAGGAAGCCTGTTGAAGAAAAGCAAAGTGATCCGGTCAAGTTTAAAAATAAAAGACTACATGGGAAAAATTTGGATCTATTTTTTACTCGGGGGGGGGGGGACATCGCTTTAAACCTGCGGCTCACACCAAGCCACCTTGCACCTCACTCGATACTTGGCACGATTTGGAGCGGGAAAAACAACCATTTTATACGACACCCCCCCTTTTAAAAAGAAACCAGGAAAAAAGGAAGGGGCTGAAATACTGAAAATTTGTATGCCCCCTTTTTTTCCCAAATGGTTATGGTCATCTGACGAGAGAGGTATCCCAAATGTTGTGGTTTTTAGTATAAAAATGGCCTCAGTGGGCTCTAGTGACAAATTGCTACTTTAAGGCTGGGTTAAAATTTTATTTTTTGTAAAGCTTTAGTTAAGTGGCTTAGGTTTCCGGTATTCTGTATTATGCTGCTAACTTAGGCCTGGAGGACATAAGACCATTTTCCCCCCCTCTTCGCTCATTCTTACATACTCTCCAATTTTTGATTATTTACTTTTATTTAGCTTTAACTTTTTCTCCTCTTTTCTTTTCCCTAAAAGTAAACCTTGGCCTACTCGGTCTACCTGTGACACCTTTCTGGAGAGGGGAATCCCCCAAAGCTTTGCGGGCAAAAATTTAATGTCACCCTCTACGATGACCCACATGGCCCTGTCTTTCATGTTTAACCTTTCCTGTCCTAGACATAGCTACTGACTGAGCTTTTACTGTGACTAACTCTTGTGTCTCTTCGATCTAAATTTAAAATTTTTGGTCAATTTTAAATCTTTTCCTTTTTCAGGTGAAACGACTAAGGAGCTACACCTTAACATTTCTTTTTTTTTCCCCCAAAAAGGCCCGGGGGATCTCCTTCTTTTTCTCTTTGTGCTTGCTCGTTCTCTCAAACCCCCAGTGGGGTGGGGGCGATGGCCGCTCACACGGGCCCCGGTTCGCTGGAGGTTTCTTCCCTGTTAAAAGGGAGTTTTTCCTCTCCCTTTTGCTACAGCAGCCGTTTTAGGGATTGCTGAAAGTCAACGCCATGCCCTGCCCATTCTCAAACATGTCATCCAAGGAGGGGAATGCGGGAAGTCACTGACTGGGAAATCTGCGGGTTTCCCTTTAGACAGAAAACTTTTTATCCAATTTGAAAAATAACTAAATCTGACTGCAGTTCATTTTAGGATAATTGTATATATGTCCCTGACTTTTTGTGAAGTGCTCGAGAAAACATGTTTTGTAATTGGCGCTATAAAAAAAACTGAATGACTTGAATGATTTGACCTTTTTTTAGGGAAATTTTTTTTTAGTGCTAAAAAAGTTTTCCAAAGTGCTGAAACTTTATTTACTCTCTCCTCTGACCTCTGGTTTCTACTTATAGAGGAGTTGGTCTGAAAAACCATTACCAAAGTTTAATAGTTAAAAACCCCCGGGGGTTTTGTCTGGGGAATAGCAGAGACTGTCCTCATAAAAACTTGTTAACTCTGACCCGGGGTGGGGTTAGAGGACCATGTCTCCAAATCTTTAAGTTGAGGTAACACCCGTACTTTTTAAATATTTTCTGAAAACGTGCTCTGGGCCGTTTCACTGTCTTTCAGGCCGGGTTTTTAAAACGCAGAAATCCCTTTGAAAAAAATTTAAAAGAAAAAGTTCGGATTTTCTCTTAATTGATTTAATTTCTCCCCCATTTTTGATAAGAAAAATTCCTTATAATTTGGCGTACAAAAGGACCGACTGCCAGGGGAATTGCGGAGGGGACAAGGACGTCTGGCCGCCTGGAGACGTTGTTTCAGTCCCCTTTTTACGGGGGGGTCCTGGTGCCTGCCTGCGGCTTCTGGCGACGGATTCGAACTTTTGTTTTCAAATATACTGGGTGGAAAATTTTTCTCTGTATGATATAATGTTAAATTTTTTTTTTACACACAACCATCACCTGCTGTTTGCCGAGCCAGAAGAGGTACACTGGTTTTTATTTTGAAGCACTTTTATGTGGGCAGAAGAAAGAAACAGGCCAAAGCAAAGTTTTTTCTCTGGAAAAGTTTAAAGGGACGGGAAAGGGATTAAATGTCCCACCAACACACCGGGAAAAGGGCTTGGGTTTTTTTTTTTGGGGGACTGATGGACTGTGTGCATGAATTTCAGCTCGACAGATATTAAAACTGAGGGGGGTAATGTAAAAACACACATACATTTGCAAAATTTTTTCCTTTTTTGCAACGAAGGACGTTTTTAAACCCCTGCTCATGTGGGCCTTTCTTGACGTTGACAGATATAGGGGTTTAAAATATTTTTTTAGGGTTAGAAAACTTCTACAAAAAGGGGGATAAAATTAGCTCTTTATATTTTCCCGTTAATTTTTTTTAGAGAAGCAAGTTATTTTTTATCGTGGAATATTCAGGGGGTTATTCTAGTTATTAAAAATTTTTTAAAAAACAGAGAAAGAGTTCATTTTAAAACTCAGCATAATCTGGTTTCAGTTATTTTTAGACAATCTCATGGGAAAATTTTTTTTAAACCCCTGGCATGCGTAACCCTATGGGCTTCCTTATATTGTTTTTTTGTCAGAGTTTGATCCCCCTAAATCTAATGGGAGGGGCCTCATTAAAAAAGGCTTAGTTCTACTGCAGATGGTCTTCATACGTCTCTGACCCCAGTCTTTCGTGGGGTTTCATTTTTTGCGCAAGTGCTAACTTGCTTTTGGAAGGGAACAAATTCATTGTTTTTTACAGCGCTGCTGGAAGAGGTTTTATTAGTTTTTTTTTTTTCCCTCTTCGATTCATGCAGCGTGTTTATTTAAAATGTACCTTATATCAGGTCCTAAAAACTATGAAAGGCTTGGTTCTGCAGTTTTTTTTTCCTTGGGGAAAGGAAAGAAATTTAATCAGTTTGTTTTGCATAGAAATATTCAAAAAATTGTTTTTTTCAAGATTTTTACCATTAAAAACTTTTAAGAGTAATTGGTTTTAAACAAAAACTTTAAATGGAGGAAAGAATTGGTTATTTTTTTAAGGTAAGAAAAAATTTTATTGGGCGTGTAACCACAAAATTAAACTAATCTCATTTCCTGAAAGGGACACTTCCTGTTTCAGGGGGGGGGGGCTTCGATGATTTAGTATCTGACCAGTGAATATTGTTTAAGCCTAGAGCCAATCAACCCCGAAAGGGTTTTATTTTTTGGACTTTTTTGTAGGAGCTACGGGGTTTTTCAATGAAACTGAAACACCTGCTTTTTAGACCACAAAAATTTAAAAATTTATTGTATGGGGTAGGGGCCCCCTTTGCGGAATCAGTGTAAAATTGTCTTGGGAATGGGACATCAATCCGCCCTGGTCAGAGGGATTTTAAGCCATTCTTCTTAGATAATGGCCCGGGGCACTACGTGATACTGGTGGAGGAAAACGTTTCCCGACTGCTCCTCCCAAAAAACCCAAAGTGGGTCAAAATATTTAGATTGGTGACTGTGCCGGCCTGGGAGATGTTTTCACTTTAGTTCTTCGAACAGTTTTTCCCAGTCTTTCTGGGGTTTTTGGTGCATTGTCCCTGATACACGGGCCCCCCTTCGGATCAATGTTTGAACCTTGGGGTGCCCTGGTCCTCAAGAATGGTTCGGGAGTCCTTTGCAGTGACGCGCCCATCGCAAAAGTTTGGGGGCCAAGGGAATGCCAGATATGGCAGCCCAAACCATCAAGATCTCCCATGCTTACTCTGGGCATGCAAAAGTTGGGTGGTACCCTTTTCGGGGCTTCCCACCGAACTCTCTGGATGGGGGAAAAAAGAAAGGTGGACTCATAGGAAAAAATACAGTTTCCAAAATTTTCCACAGCCCAAAATTGCGTCCCCCCATTGAAAACCGCTTTGCTTGGCATGTGACAAAGTTTTGGGTATAGCAGCCCAGCTAGTAATTGACCCCGTGGAGCTCCCCCGGGACGTTCTGATGGAAAAAGGGATTGAGCTGCACATTTTAAATTTTGCTGTATTTGGGCCGCCGTGGTTTTTTTGTTTTTTGATACAACCCGGGGGTTGCACCCGAACATCCCTTTCAGCGCTTCCTTTTTGCCCCACAGTTAATCCTGTTGGATGGGGTTGTCCTCTTGGGGGTATGCTGACATTCCCCTGGATCCCGTGGCTCTTGATACATACAAAGACTTCGTCTTGGTCCAGATGGCCAGCAAGAGTGCACCAAAAATTTGTCCTCTTTTGAACCTGGAATGTCACCCATAATGTTGTGTGCTTTTCAATATTTTGGGGAAAAAACGCGCTCTTACCCGCTAATTAAACCCTTCACACTCTGCCTTTACTGGTGCAATGTCAACAAATGAAGACTGGCTACCAGGCTGGCCAAATTTTTAGCCATGAAACCTCCCACACTAAAATGACGGGTTTAGTTTCATTGCCCCAAACCCTGTATATAAATTTTCTTTTTTAGGCGAAAAGTCAGTTTTGGGGTTTTTTGCCACGCCCACATACTTTCATGTATAAAAAACTTTGTAAATTTTGATCCCCAATGCCTTAAAGTTACTGAGTGATTTTCAAGTCTCTAAGTCAAAGCTGTAGGGGAGTTCGTTCAGATATGCGGGCTAGAAAGCCCCAAAAAGGGGCAAAAAAGGGAACTTCAATCCAAAGGCCACCTCCTTGGGGGTTGGACCAATGCTCCCAAAAGACTTTTTTTTGGGCCCGAAAAAATATTTTGGGACAAAGCATGGCTTGGGCTGATTTTTTTAATTTTTTGGGGGCACTGTGGGCGTATTTTGGCCACCCCCACCCCCAAATATTCTGGATCTCTGGGGGGACTGGACTAGGATCAATCACATTGAAATTTTGGGGCAGATAATGATGTATGTGGGAAATTAAAACCAACGTATGGGGCCCTGGCGTGACTCCAATTCGCCCGCCACCAGGCCACGCCCCCTTTTATGAAAAGTCACTGTGCTTCAAACGAAGTTAGCCCCACTAGTTTTTTTTTTTCCTTCTGACACACGTTAAAGGGGGGTTTGGGTCAAGGGGTCAGAGAGGATTTTTCCCAAAGTGAAAAAAGTATTCCTGTTCTCAGGGGCGGGGGTTTTGGGGGATGATGTCGCATATGACCCCCAAGGATCGTCGGGAACCCGAAGGTCCCCTTCATCCCAAAACTTTGTGTGTTTTGGGGCCCGTTTTTTTGGGGAACTTTTTGCATTTTTTTCACTTTGGTTTTGAACGGAAGTTTTCTGCCCCGCCACCCCCCTAAACTGGCCAAAACTCACATTTGATAATTTTTAAACCCCCCATGACAAAACTGTATATTGACCAAATAAAAACCGATAGTAAAATCCCTGGGAGGAGTTCGTTAAATTTTAAGGTGATAAAAGTAAAAAACCCCAAAAAATTGGGCCCTTTTGCCCCAAAATGGCTGACTTCCTGTGCTTTTTTAGGGCATACCATAATGTACTTTTTTTCATGATTTTTGGGAATGACTATGTCCAAATTTCAGATCTCACGCTTAAGGTTTGGCCTATTCACTTTAGGGGCCGAGAGCCTTTTTGGGCCCCGCCCCCCTGACGAATTACGGAACAAGATTTTTAGCAGGGGACATTTTTGGTAATTCTTGCTTTTTGGTTCATGGCAAAGCCCCCAAATTGCCCCCCCCAAAAACCCCCAAAAAATTAAATAATAAAAATTCCTACGATTACAATAGGCCCCTTTCATTTTCCTGCTCGGGTCAATTACAATAGGGCCCTTGCAGTTTTTTCCCCTCGGGCCTAAAAAAGAAATTTCCCGCGATTTTCAATAGGGCCCCTTTCAGTTTTTCCCGCTCGGGCCCAATAAGAATCCTTGCATTACAAAGGCCCTTGCAGTTTTCCTGCTCGGGCCCAATAAGAAAACCCCATTACAATGGCCCTTGCAGTTTTCCCCTGGGCCCTTAATAAAAATCCTTACGATTAAAATAGGCCCTTTCAGTTTTCCCGTGGGGCCCAATAAAATTTTCCCGCGATTACAATAGGCCCTTGCGTTTTCCCGCTCGGGGTAATAAAATCCTTGCGATTAAAAGGCCCTTGCAGTTTTCCTGCCGGGCCTAATAAGAATCCTTTCGATTACAAGGCCCTTGCATTTTTCCCCTCGGCCTAATAAGAATTTTTGTTTTAATAGGC